>VSDK01029932.1:342868-371969 GCA_009767595.1 Symbiodinium kawagutii
TTTTCTGGCGTCTTCTGGCTGCTTCTGGCTGCTTCTGGCTGCTTCTGGCAGCTGTTGCTTCTGTCTGCTTCTGGTCTTCTTGTGCTTGTTCTTCTTGCTCTTGTTCTTCTTGTTGTTGTTGCTGTTTTTGTTTTTGTTGTTGTTTTGGTTGTTGTTTTGGTTGTTGTTTTGGTTGTTGTTTTGGTTGTTGTTGTTGTTGTTGTTGTTGTTGTTGTTGTTGCTGTTGTTGTTGTTGTTGTTGTTGTTGTTGTTGTGGTTGTTGTTTGTTGTTGTTGTTGTTGTTGTCGTTGTTGTTGTTTTTGTTGTTGTTGTTGTTGTTGTTGTTGTTGTTGTTGTTGTTCCTTTCGCTGCGGCATTGTAGGCACTTGATGGCTTCGGAAATTTTAGGCGCGGTTTTTTCAGTTTGTAGTGAAACAACGTTGGAAACTTCCGCCCCCGGCTTGGCTGCTACTGGTGCTATGTTGAATCAACTGTTGAATACGAACAGCCACAAGTTAAACAGGAACCGCGGCCCAATCATTGATCATCGCGTGCCCATTTATCCATTGTTTTATGAGATTATCTGAGCCAAACTCTGTGGCTGCCACTTTTTTTCATATAATTTTCATTTCATCTTCATTTGAATCTTCATTTTTTTCATTCCAATCTTCATTTTATTTTCATTTCATTTGCATTTTATTTTAATTTCGTTGTCATTTTATTTTCATTTTGTCTTCATTTTACTTTCATTTTATCTTCGTTTTCGTAATTTTCTGGGAAAACCTCAACTTTTCCTGGGTTTTCCTATGTTTTCATTGCTTTTTAGCCCTCTCCGCCCAAAAAGTGTTGAAAAATATTGAAATCCAGTGGAAAATGAAAAAAGATTGACATGAATATAAAATGAGAAACAATTGGAGATTGAAATGAAAATAGAATTAAAAACAAATGAAAATTGAATTGAAAATAAAATGAAAATAAAATGCAACTCAATTCAAATCGCAATATATACTGTTACTGTTTAATTGCCAAAAAAATCCAAACAATAGTCATCCATCCAAAAGCACAATGCAACCAGTGACATCAAAAAAGGGGTGGGATAGACAACAGCAGCGACTAACAACATGCAGCCTGCGAGAATCGACCAACAATCAGTGTTTAGTCATGACAATTGTGACAAGATAGTCATGTATCATCAGCAGCCAAAGCATCTCCTGCTAGGCCATCCCAAACTTCGCGTGGTGGGAATCCCGAACTTCCCTGGCGCAGCGGCTGGCTAGCTTCTCGGACGTCAGAAAGGCAATTGCCAACTCCATTGTTTGCATCGTCGCAATGACAAAAGCTGTACTACCATGTAGCGTTGACTACTCGCCATGCTTGCCACGATGGCTGGCTCGGCTTGTCACACTGATTGTTTGCCCGCTTCTCGCGTGCGGCGGCATAAGCCGGGCGGCAGTTCCCCAACACCTTTCTATTTTGAAGCGGGGTTATATAGATGGCGCTACCGAACATCTCTTTGTGCGGCCGGCAATTGCGCCACCATGTAGTTGACGTCATTGAGCAACTTTCGGTTTGGGGGCCGCCATGGACTAAGTATGTGTCGCTGTGAATTTATCATTAACCACCATGAACTATTCATTAGTCACTATGATCAAGCATTTTTATTAACCATAGCCATTACTTTTGCGCTTCGGGTTCGGCCTGGGACCCGGTCAGTCGAGTGCCAAGACTCCGAGCCTGCTGTGGACTATGGAGATGAGCCCGTAGGCTCAGTGCAGGCCAAGCCGTCCGCAGAAATCCTAGTGATTCATTCATGGGTCATAGTCGTTAATGATGGTGGTTCATATTGGTTCACATTGGTGCATTCATGATTTATCACGCTTAAACATATCATGATGCTTAACGAGGCCGGTACTTCTACCACCATGAATCAAACCATTACCAACCATTCTCTTCATTGTGGATGAGTTTCAGTTGCTATTAACCAATATAAGCGTCAAATGCTATTGACCCAAACATTGTTTGCCCAATATTGCCCATTTGTTACCACCGCTGGCAATATTCTCAACTACATCCACTACCAACGATCAAGTGCCGCAACCTCTCTGCCATGCAGCGAGTGGTGTTGTTGGAGCACGCCTTGAATGCTGTTTTTTGGGTCACAAAATGCCGGCGCGACGGTTAGCCCTGGTTTCTTTGTGAGTAGCGCTTGGCAGCGGCTACATGTTGTTACCGATAATTTGAAATGAAGAATTGCTAGTGGCTGACAATCGGCTCTATGGCTGTACCCTCTGGAGCATCATAGTCATATAGCCAACAATGGCGCAAATAGGTCAGGTGCCCCCAAGATTGGTCGTTTCCCAACGCTTGATGGATACCCGTGGTTACAGTGGTTTGTGCCAGTTCGTTGTTGCTAGTGAACAGCTGGATCATCCTGAAGTGCCACGAGATGTCATCATCATCCAGGGTCATTGCCTCGATTTGAAAGGACCGGCAGACTTAGGGTTGGATGGCCGACGCCCCCAAACTAACAAAGGAAGCGCCTAATGATCCGATGAAATACAGAAGTGGCCTTCAAAACATCCAATCTTAGTTGGCCCATTTCGGCAGCTCCCACCATCTAAGGTCATCCTTGCTATGGCTGACCATTGGCCTCCCAGTCTGGTTGGCGTGGTTACAATTCTTGTTGAAAATTAATGTTGGTGGCCCAATATGCTGGGCAAACCTTGCTAGGTTGTACTAGCAGCTTGTTCAGGATAGCGCCCATGATGGGAATTTGCGCGAGAAGGAGAAGCTTTTAACAAGTGGTGAGGGGAGCTGCTGATCTAGCCTGATACTGTATATAAGATGAAAGGGTTTCATTGGCGTGTGGCCAGCAATTGAATCAACCGTTGAATGCGTACAGCTAACAGTCAAATAGATGAACCGTGACCCAGTCATCGATCGTCGCGTACCCATTGATCAACAGTCATCCATCCAAAACCACAATGCAACCAGCGACGTCAAAAAAGGGATGGGATAGACAACAGCAGCGACTAACAACATGCAGCCTGCGAGAATCGACCAACAATCAGTGTTTAGTCATGACAATTGTGACAAGATAGTCATGTATCATGAGCAGCCAAAGCATCTCCTGCCAGGCCATCGCCAACTTCCCTTTTTGGGAAAGCCGGTTTGAGCTGGCAGAGCGGCTGGCTAGCTTCTCGGACCTATCGAGCGAGACAAAATGAGGGTGTGTTTGAAATACCGCGACCCTTTTCGAATGTATGTGTCCAGGTGTGCTTCGGACAATATTTATGCTGGGGTTTATGGAGTGGGCTTTGGCGTAGGCGCAAAGCTTCGCGAATGCAGTATTCAATGATGTAAAGTCTGATTTGGAATAGTCTGGGCGCTAAACGTGTTGTATTTCAGGTATGTATTTCTTGCTATTTCATTCGTGTGCATCGATGGCGTACCAGACCATCGACGAATACCCTGAGAAGAATCGTTGTATGAGTGCAGGGAGTGCAAGGGGTGCGGCGGACACAATCCGTTCCACCAGACACAAGCAATGGAATCCATCATATTCTGTCGCAGAAACCAAAACAATGAGGCTATCGACAGGGCTGGCTAATACTTTCTTTTCAATGTCATTGAATATTTTCCTCAGATTTGCGTTGCTATTTTCTGAAATCCAAAATAATCTTAAAGTTTGCAGGCGTTTTATTTTGAGTACATGTATTTTTGCTCCGCGTGATTTCCGCAGTGTGAGTGGATCATCCGATGTCTCAATGGAAGTGTGGCGTTGTGTGGCAGTCGTGGTTCTTTCAGCGCAAGAAGCTTTGCTGGAGTTGCGCTTCGCAATGCCAATGGAACGTGATGTGATCATGAGACGTCTTGCAAGTGCGACTTTGTGTGGCTGGCGTGGTACTTCGAGAACATGGCGCTTGTGCTCCACATGTTTTTTGCAATGTAGACAGAACATCATAAGATCATTGTAGAACATTGTCAAAGATTGTAGTACGATGTAATACCCTGCAAAAATTTGTAGACTTTGTATTACCTTGTAGAGCGTGAAGTATTTTTGTAGTACGTTGTAATGCCTTTTCATACCGTGAGCGCCTCGTCGTATTTTGGAATAATTTGTAATGTTTTTTCAGTGCTTTGCAATACCTTGTAATGCTCCTGCAATATTTGTAGTAATTTGTAGTATTTTCTAGTGCTTTAAAACTTTGTAGTTCCTGTTATAAGTTATACCTTGTAATAATACATTCTAATACGCGTGAATATTTTGCAATACTTTATCGAATTTTGCACTACTTTGTAATGCTTCTGTTAAAAAAACCTTGTAGTGCCTTGTAGTACTTTGTAGTACTTCGCACTACTTTGTAATATTTTGTACTACCTGGTAGTACCTTGTAGTACGTTGCAGTGCGCTGTAGTACCTTGTAGTATTTGGTTATTCCTTGTATTGTTGAGTAGGGCATTGTGATTTGTTTTTGTGTTGGTATGTTCTTGTCTGGTACGTCTTTGTGCTGGTGACTTTTTTTGTGCTGGTATCTTTTTGCGTGGTACGTTTTTGTTTGGCATGTTTTTGTGCTGGTACGTTTTTGTTTGGTACGTTTTTGCGCTGGTAGGTTTTTGTGCGGTATGGGTTTTTGTTTGGCGCGTTTTGGTGCTGGTACGGTTTTGTTTGGTACGTTTTTGCTCGATAAGTTTTTGTGCCGGTAGGTCTTTGTCTGGTAGGTTTTTGTGTGGTACGTTTTTGTGTGGTAAGGTTTTGTTTGTTACGTTTCTATTTTGTACGTTTTTGCGTGGTAAGGTTTTGTCTGTTACGTTTTCATTTTGTACGTTTTTGTGTGGTACGTTTGTGTGCAATTTTTTGTGGTACGTTTTCGTTTGGTAAGGTTTACAGTGGTAGGTTTTTATGTGGATTTTTTTTGCGTGGTGCCTTTTGTTGTGCTGCGTTTTTGTGTGGTATTTGCGTGGCGCGTTTATGTTTGGTACGTTTTTGTGCGGCGCGTTTTTTTTGTGGCGTAATTTTTGTGTGGTGCATGTTTGTTTGCGTTGCTTGCGCTCGGGCCTGTCAATTGAAAATTGTTCAAAAAATCGCGGAAAACACATATCCATGTCAAAAACTAATTGAATAGACCAACCATTTAACATACACACGCAAAAAATATACATATATTTTGTAAAAATATTTTTTAATATACATATATATTTATATATTTATTTACATATATTCAAATATTTTTATCCGTGTAGAATTTTCTTTTGGAGATCAATGTGCATGGTAAACAAGAAGAATCACTCCAATCTTTTGCGGGAGGGCATTGTGGCCATGGCCAGGTGTCTGAAAGTCGATTACACGAGGCAGTTAAAACCGGGCACGCCTGGGTGATGCAATGATGATCGACTGGTCCTGATCATGGTTGTAAATGAGTAGTAGTGGTACATCATGATATATAATTTGAAGGTAACTGAAGACGGATTGATGGCTGATTAATGGTTAACTAGTGGCTATGAATGGTTAATCAGGTTTGATAAGTTAAAGGGAAACTAATGGTTAGCCAATGGGACATGACAATGAACTGATGGCTGAGTAGTGGTTATGAATGGTTGATGATGGTCAATGGTGCTCAGCAATTACCAAGGTGATGCGTTTTGATGACAGCTGTGAATGATAATGCAGTTACAATCATCAAAAATAGAACAGCCAGGCTGAACCACTTCAACGAGCTGATTAATCATGATCAACACTTCTATGGTTTAATATTTTATCAGCCTCTTATTTTTCACGATGAATTTAACGATGAATTTGTTCACAAGCAGTCATCGTAACTACAGTACTTGTAGCCATCATAGCTAACCATTGCAATCCTGTACATTTTTGCCCAACTTATGAAATGTGAACGCTTAACACCACAGGCTGGTTGCCATTTTTCAGCATCATAAACCAGCTTGAAACTTCAAAAATCTATGATTGAAGCAACCAACAGCTGACGGCTTTCCTGGGAACTGGTCACCATCATGTTTGTGTTAACCATAAATTTGGAACACAACCAGGCAAAACCATTGTTAACCATATTGATGATATAGTTCAACCATTAGTTTCTTATTTTGGTACCATCATGTTGACTGTATATCCGCGGTGCCTTGTTGTTGATTTTGTCAAACTCTAATGGTACCGTGCTGATACCATGGATGTACAACCAACACTAACGGTGCATAACGGTGCATAACTCACAATGTCCTGGTCGGTCTTTTCAACCCGCACACATTGCTAATGAATTTCCAATCATTTTGCTGGTCATGATTGCTGCCTGTCCCCCCATTTACTATATGTTATTTTATCTGATGTCTATTTTGATGTCCGACAGATGTGTTGTGTTCACCCCAAATTGGCTAGTTTCTGAAAACGAACACAGCTTGGGGATGGTGGCGCTGGAGCCCCATGTATGTCGGTGAAACCATGAAATTCCTGTGAAAACACCAGGGGAAACCAGTGAAATTCCCATGGTTTCCCTGTGAATTCATATGAAAACCATCATATTTTCACAGGGAAACCGACCAGTCAGCAAGGCCATCGAAGCCATTGCATGGGCGGTGGGGCAGTGATGGGGCGCCTTTTCGATGGGGACCTGGGGCCAGGCTCTGCACTGCAAAGCCTCGAAAGTTGCCAGCAAAATCCTCGAGCGAGCTGAGGCAGGGTGGCCACCAAGGCTGGCGTAGCAGCTGCTTAATGCTGATTAGCAATCAGCAATGGTTCGGAATGATTCTATAATCGTGGCTGATGCTGGTTGGTTTTGGTTGATGAAGATGGTTGAGCATTGGTGGATAATGATCGAGAATAGTGGTAATGCGTCTTCAGGTTTTCGATGCTCATCTGAGTTGTGAACATTCAATTCAATGTTCCGTTGGTAGTTATGTTCATCCAGATCACTAAACCCTTTCGTTTGTTGATGGGAGGATTGGAAAACCCATGACATTTGGGTACCCCCTATTAACCCACCAGGGAATGCCTGAGTTTCCGGTAAATATGGTTTGATGGTCAGTGTTGCCAGTTGTGTACAAGGTTGATCATGAACTAGATGATGATGATGATGATGATGATGATGATGATGATGATGATGATGATGATGCTGGTTACAGTGGTGGGCAGATGCTGGTTAGCGGGCAGATGGTACTGCACGGGCAGTTTGTTCTTTTGAAGTGGCTCTGTTGTGAACTGCAATCTGTTGAGGCAGCAAACAGTGTCATTAGCGCAGGTGCAAACAGCCATCAGGAGGAGCAACTCATCGGTACTGTAGCTGGCATAGCAGGAGAGGATGGAACAGACACGATTGACAGCGTCCAACTGAACACCTGTCACTAAAGTTCCTAAGCCTTAGACTCAGAGAGCCATGCCTGATGTGTCCAGAGCTATCATTTGTTCCATCTCACAGTACGACCACTGGAAACCCATGCCTGGAGCTGAAATTGATGCCAAGCTTGGCTGGACAGCGCTCGATGACTTGGGCGCTGGTAGCGTCACCAGGACCTCGGAGGGGCGTGTCACCTTGGATGATTTGTCAACATGCAGATGATTTGCCAGAATTCCCGGTCCTTGTAGCTCTGGTGTCCTGCGGTGCGGTATGGCTCGGCGGTGGGGGCCTCACCTCATACCACCAGAGGCGCCCAAGGATCTTCCTCTGGAGCCTTCGGTGGTGTGAGGTGCAGCCGCACAATTTGAAGTTGCGCTCTAACAGAAAAACTCGTGTGATTCTAGTTCTGCATTGCTGCCAGTCTGTGCCGGATTCTGAGAAGGGCATTGCAAGAGGTCCATCACCCAACTTGCGCAAGATCCTGCCGTCTTTGATGCACGATTTCTATATCATATTCTCCTGCGACCAGGGTCGCGTTTCAAGGGAAAGGGCGGACGGTGGTGGAGCGCTGATGAGCGTTCTGTTGCCGACATTGAAGTATCGTAAAAACATTCGCAACATTTTTGCCAATGCGAGTGAGCTGGTCACCACCCGTCAACGACCCAATGAGCTTACTCGCTTGGGTCGACCAGTTCCCGTTCTGGGCTATGTTCTGGGAGACCCACCCGGTTGGACATTGAGTAAACAGGATGAATTGGATTGTGACTTGAACGAAGTTGTGGTGCTTGTGCTTTCCGGGATCACTGGTCATGGGAAGAGTACTTTCGGAAACTCCCTGAGTGGAAAGCACAGTTCCAAGGTGAGTGCCAGTTTATCTTCCAAAACAAAGTCTGCCCAGCATGTGGACTTTGAGGTGGGCAGAATTTCATTGCAGAATTGTTGACGCACCGGGCCTCAATGACACGTGCCTCTCCATGGAAGAAAATTGGGCAGAATTTGCCAAATTCGCAGATCTTACGCCATTTGGAATTGATGTGTACCCGCACGTTGTGGAGTGGGGCCGATTTACTGAGGACAAAGTCAGAGCGCTGAAGTGTTTGCAAGAAGTGGCAGGAGAAGGATGCAACTCACACATCCTGCTTGTGTTCTCGAAAGCCCCGCCAGACTTTTCTGAGCAGATTGAGCAGGAAAGACTATCAAATGTTCACTTGCAAGAGGCCCTTCAAATAGCAAAATACAATTTTGCAGGTGTGAATTGCGATTGTGCAGAAGCCGACAAAGCTCAGCAGATGATCGTTGAAAAAGTGCGGTCATTGGTAAGCAAGAATGATTTTCAGAAGCATGCGAATGATTTGATCAAGATAGCACTCAAGACTCGAACGGACTTGTTTTGCATGATGGATCGATTGAACCAATCGAATGCTCCTGATGCCCGCGAAGTTCGTGAGGTGATGGACAATTTGTACCATGGCAATCTGAGTTCCTTGGAGGCTTTGAGTCAAAGCACTCAGCCAGGCTCAGCCAGTCCCATGCACATCAACTGCATGCGCCTCTTTTGTTTCAGATTTTTGAGTTCACTTTTCCACAGACATCACTCTTAGCTAGACTGTTTGAACTCCGCTGCTTGGACGATCGCGAGACCTCTCCCAATGCATCAGCTCCGCCCAGATTGCTAAAATGTGCATAGATGACAGGTCAATCACACGGGCGTGTCATGTGCATCAGTTTCTGGAAACAATGAACCACCCACCCACCCACCCACCCACCACTACCACCACTACCACCGGGTGCAACGAGCATTGCTGATAGTGAATCACTAGTAGTGGGGGATAAGAAGTGGGATATGTTCACAGACGCTTCACTCTTCGTTGATGGTTGTTGTACTTGATTAGGAGTCAACTTGATGATTGCAGAAGACATGCGTAATCATGCTATATCACAAAATACGACAATGTGCCATGATGTTGGCCATAGTATCCCAAGATAACCATAGTTGTGGTACCACTTTACAGGAAGACTATGGTATATCATGATATTTCTGGTTGCTAACCACCCCACTCTACTAGAACATGCCCCTTGACACGTGTCCTGACCCATCTCACAGCCATACCTGCAGGTCGTAGTGGTCGACTCTGCCGCGGAGACGAGGAGCCATGATTGACATGTTTGATACGTCTCTGATCAAGATACATTGGCACAGGCTTTGTGTCCCTACAGATTTCTGGATGGATGGATGAATGGATGGATGGATGGTAGACAGACAGGCAGGCAGACAGACAGACAGATAGAGAGATAGATAGATAGATAGATAGATAGAAAGATAGATAGATAGATAGACATAGATTTTCAACATCAACATTGGATGTTCATTTGAACGAGCAAGGACAACTAGTCAAGGATGCGGGTGATTGCGGGTGTATCGACCACGCGCATCAAAGTCCATGAATTTCATCATCAGTTTCAGATGCTGGAAGCCACCAGCTTGCGAGAATCTGGCCTCGAGTTATATATGTATATAACTATTTCAATCAATCAATAAAGAAACATTTATATATATATATATTTAAATATGATTATAGAAATGTAAAAACAAATATACATGTATATATATATATTTATTTTCAAACACTTGTATATTTACATGTACAGCTATATGTGTGTAGATACATTCGATTTTTACAGATATATACTGGCATACCTTTGTTTCCCCTGCTCCCTGCCATCAATGTACCGCGTTTGATCATGATGCCGGGCAGCACCCGATTGCCACCAGGGCTTGACCGTACGCCCGCCTCGCGCCTCGCGCCTCGCGCGCAGGAAGCTGGAAGAAGAACGCTCCAGGTGCAGAGAGATGGCGCCAAGCAGCAGATTTTGAAGGGTTGACCATAGGGGCGAGCAATCAAACATGGGTTGTAGAATCATGATCAATGATGATGATGATGATCAATGATAAGGATCAGTGACAATGGTCGATGATGATGATGATGATGATGATGATGATGATGATGATGAGGACGACGATGATGATGATGATGATGATGATGTTTTGTGGGGGCTTTTACAATAGAGCAACTCCATTTGAGGCAAATTTTACCAGGTTTTATGATAGGTTTTCAGCAGGGAATGGTTATCTTCTTTTAGACCTTAGGCGCACGGCTTTGAATCATGAACACTCATCAACCACCCATAAACTTGAAGTTATTGACCGTCATCAACCATCGATCAATCAATCCTTACCAACCACCTTTTTTTGTCGTTAACCACGATTTTCAGGATTTACAGTATTGACCATCATTACCCATTATCATTATTAGTGAATCCATGGTTAACCATGGTCAAATCAACTGTCATCTTGTTGTTCAACCCTGGTTGATGTTGCCTCCATCATCCACCCCACTTCCGCCATCCAGGGAACGCTGGATGCGAGCAGCAAAGGAGGCAAGCCGCAGCGTCTGGGTGGGTTTTCGGCAGCAACAGCAGGTGTCAGGGATGCACGGCAGAGTTGTGGTTGAGAAATATGGCAGGGTCGAATAGGGTCAACATCGGGAATACTGGTTGATACTGGTTCATTCCCCTTCCGCTGCGAGTTCGGCCGCCATGCCGCTTAAACAGATGGCAACGGTTCGTGCTGAGAGGCTAAAGGCCTTATATATACTGGTTGATACTGGTTGATACTGGTTGATACTGGTTGATACTGGTTGACGGGGACCGTTCCTGCTCTGAGCCATGGACTTCCGAAAGGGGGGCACCAGTGGTTGGGCCACGTGGAAACATCCTAAGTAGGTTCTGCTCAGAGCAGCTAAATGGCAACTATGAGCCATTTACTTTGGTGTTTTTTCAAGAGTAAATGGCTCATTTGAATGGCTCATTTACTTGGGAGCCATAAAGTTATTTCTTCCCAGCTAAACTATGAGCCTTTATGTTGCTATGAGCCATTTACCGGTAAGGTGAGTTGTTGGGAGTTCTAGATATCTGCAACTCGGTCCTCCGGATCACATAGCTGAAGTTCACCACTGATGGGTGATGGTCATGCCCACGATCGATGTTGGCGGTCGCCATGATGTCCCCTGAGATTGGCAGGAAGCCCCACGAAAGATGATGCATTTAGAATAATAGGGGGCCTGCTACCTACATGACCATTCGTCGCCCAGTGTCCCGTGCTATTTTGGATACCCTGTGGGTCACTTCACATGGCCCTGAATCCCCCAGAGGAATGACTTGCAAGCCTTGGGAACGACCGTTTTCACGCGATATCATGTGATGCTGTGTTTGCCCAAATATCCCAAATCATTGTTGGAGATGCATTCTGTAAAATCAGGAATGGCTATGATTGGTTTACAAAAAATACCCAAATGATACTTCCCACGCAAACTGTCTAGTTATAACCAACCATCCAAAACATGGGTAAGTGAACATCCCAATAAATACTAGTTTGGTCATGTGTGGATGTTCACCGAAAAGAACGGGCATAGACCCACAGACATATGTTACTATACCACGCTTCTGGATCCAATTTCTTTTAGCAAGTACTAATTAATTTGATCGTAGTTGTTGATCATGGTATAATGGCAGGGTTGCGTTCTTGATTGTATTACTATTTTTGTTTGAGTGCTCATTGTTGTTACTAAATCATGGTCGTGTCATTATACCATAACTACTCAGTGATTATACATTATGATATCAATGTCTTATATGATTTATTACTAACTATGAGTAAAAAACATCAATATCAAATTAATCTAGTTATGTTGATGTTCATAAAAAGTCGACTAGTCAATTATCTGATAGTAAATTGATATCATAATTGATCTAGTTTTTCATCAGCTGGCAGATCTTAGTTCGATGTTCATCTCAGCTCCTTTCCTTCGGTCGAGGCCTTGCTGCCTGCGGTGTTGCAGGCGGGTGGAAGGGCGTTTGCGGGCACCAGGCGACAGAACTTTTTCCCAGAAATGGTTGGATAACGATTGGTCAACTGTTGTTAAATGGCAGTTTGATTGGGGTTTAATGTTGCTAAATGGTAGATAAATCGTCGGTTCAAGTATGTTTTATCACTGGTTCATGGAAAAATGTACAGGAACCCCCTGTAATTGGTGGTTAAAGCAAAGAGTTCTTGTAGATTTTCCGATGAAACAACCCAGTGAAACTTGGGTTGACAATGTTGAACAGTGGCAAATCAAGTAGTTGTCACCGTCGCAAAATGGTAGTTGTCGAAATTAAGATGAAATCCGACAGTTGTTTTTTAACATCAAGGTCGTGGTTCAAAGTAAAGTCGGTATATAACCCAGGGCTATTTCGGTGAACACGCATTCATTTCTTTTGCCAGTAAAAACATAGTTGTGATTTCTGTCACCTATGCAGCCTATGCACTTGTACCAACCGGTACCAAGGTCGTCATGATTCCCTGAGTTGTGCCAGCTGGTGATCACCGGCTGGTGATTAAGCCACCTGGGGGCTTCCCAGTTAACAGGGGTTGGTTATTGATGGCTATGGGTGAGTAATCATAAAGGGTGTGCTAGTATTCATTAACCAACCATGGTATTGATGACTAGCTATCACCACTGATAGTTCAAAAGTAATGGTGGTTAGTGATGGGAATGATTAGTCATCATTGCTTGAAGGTGATCGCAAGTGCCCCTCTTAGTATTGATGAAGCGCTAAATCAGCATCGGTCATCATGGCTTCGTTGTTGTAGCACCAGCATTCAACAATGGTGGCACATAATCATAGATGTCAGCACATATTGTTGACTACTGTCAAACATTTGATAGTTGATAGTAGTCTTATTCGATCTAGTCAATGGGACATCTGGATAGCACTGAATCAACCAGCCCTCTCGTAGCAAAGTCACCCACTTTTTATGACACATGTTTGGGATAGATTTGGCAGCATGGTAAACGCTATGTCATCCTGGATGGGAAATCAAATCACGACCCTCATGTTTGGGATATCAAATCCCTAGCAAAGTCACCCGCTTTTCCCACATCAACAATGGTAATGGATCTGTACTTGTTGATGTTAGCAGTCCCTTCCCGCTTAGTTCAGATCTCCCTACGAGGACAGCTAGTTCCCAGTGGATCTGAACCTGGCGTTAAAGAAGTTGATCGTTGATGAGGGAAACCCATCCAGTTGCGGGGATGGAAGGAACCGTTCCAGGGATTTGGACCAGCTCTGGATTGAACATCATGATCACCAAGAAGTAGTTGCCAATCATCCAGGTCAATATAAGTATAGCATAGATATTTGATATGTATTGATATGTTGATCAACAAGCTCTTGGTGAGAATTCCCAGCATCATTCACCAGAACTCCCGGCATCGGGGGGGTAGCCCCCAGCATGGTTCAGCCGTGTACTTTGCCAGGCACCTCTGGCC
Organism: Symbiodinium kawagutii; assembly: GCA_009767595.1. NCBI lineage: Eukaryota > Dinophyceae > Suessiales > Symbiodiniaceae > Symbiodinium > Symbiodinium kawagutii. The sequence goes on from VSDK01029932.1 coordinate 356,562, forward strand.
CTGCTCTCGCCCTGGAGTAGCCTCGTTGGGGAGCCAAGATGAGCAACAGATTTCTGGCAATTCCTGGGATTGTTTTTTTTTTTTTTGTGATGGGAATTTCTAGCCATTTTGGGATTTTATGCTGGAAATTTCTGGCCATTCCCTGGAAACCATGGTCAATGATTTTCCATTGCCATGTGACCAGAGGATCCAGAGGGTAAAGCTTTGATCAGAACTGGGCTAGGTGAACATTCCAGCAACATCCCCTTCCAGCAACATCCGAGCATTCTGTCAGGATTTGGAAATGTTTCTTAAGGCTACAGGGGTTTGATCCATGGCCTTGTGTCATGACTTGAGTTATCGGCCCACCCAGTAACAGTTCAAGAGGCTGTGTCATTATTAGGAGCTCGACCCTTGCTTGAACTGTTGGTATCCTTAACCCATTATCATCATCAACCAAGATTGCTCACCATCATGATTAAGACTTATTATTTGCTTCTATTCTTCGCCAGCATTATATGTAATTATGATTAATAGTGGTGGTTGATTGACGCATATACACAACTGCTGTCAACCATCCTGGATTATTCTAGCTTGTGTCCTAGCCATCATCAACGGATAAATTAGATCCTCATGTAACGGACCATCCTTCGCCAATCAGTTCGAAGTTTGTTGTGTCATTGATTACTGTCGCATCACTAGTAATCATCATTATATTATTTCATTCTTAGTCTTAATTGATTGGCCCCAAAAATTAACAGCTGTTTTCATCATTGGTTACCCCAAAAATGAAGATTAATCATGTTAACCCCGAAAAAAATTGATCAACCATCATTCTATCCCGCTTGTTTCATCCACCATGGACGTTGGACAACGCCTGTCTTGGCTTCGCTTCAGGCTGGTGTCAGCGTTGCAGCTGTGCCGCCGGTGCGGGAGCAGCGGGGGGATCAACTGAAAACGTACCCAGGGTGAGAAACCAAGCAGTTGTGCAACCCAAATACCTGCTGCTATACCTGTTGGTGATAATTAATCGTATACAACAACATACTTGTATGGTGGTTATAAAAGGATGCTTGTGAAGGTATATCAGAGGTGTAAGGGAGGTCTACTGGGGTGTGCAAAGGCTGTAACCAGCACTTGGTACCATGATTGTACTTTTTTTCCGTTTACTATTGGTATGCGACAGTTTTTGTACAGCCTCAAACAGTTCATACTGTGTACAAAACGATAGTAATAACCCATGGGCACGCAGAAAAAGTTATCATATTCGATTCGCAACAGCTGGCAGAAAGTTATCATATAACGAGAACACTTGATGTAAGAATCCAACTGCTGCAGCTGGCACAGTGGCTCGAGCATCTTAATCAACCAAGGATGGATATGTTTTTACCGCTAGTGAATTCATGGGTAAGTAGCCAGCAACTTCCTGGTTGGTTGCCGATGAGATTCTGGTCTTGCTGCCTGGCTTTTTGTGTTTTTTGGTTTCGATTGGATGCCAGAAGAACTTTCACCACTGCTTTGCTGGTCAGTATGACAGCTGCCAAACATGTTTATTGCCATTAATGTTGTTGTCATGCCAAGCATTATAACAGATCATCCTTAATGGTGTTTACTGATGTCATTAGCCACATCTACAGTTGTTTGTCGAAGTTGTTATCCATGTTCAGCTGGTTGTTTGTTTGTTGACCAGCAGGTCAGCAGTTGGTGATGACAACCGTCCCCGGTGCAACTGCTTAGGAGCCTGAGAGCCAATTCTAACAGCTGCAGGGGCTAAGCGTCTTGGGGCAGCTGGTGATTCATAGAGATCAAAACTTTTCGACAGGCATTGGGGCCCCATTATGAACCGCAGCTTCCGATGATTCACAGCCATCAATGGCAGTCAGGGCACTAAGAGAAAACTGTACATCAGGATTATGGGCTTGATGAGGTTCCCATCACAAAATATTCAATCTCCCACTCAATATCGTTTGGGTCCAACCAGTTGTTTGAGCATGGGCGATATTCACCATAAAATGTTAACCGTGGCTAAGCATCATCATTTCAGCACTGTTACACAACCTTTGTTAGTAGCGACTATTGCCACGGCACAAACAATGAAGCCTCGACTGAACCATTATGAACCATTATGAACCATTTATGGCAGATTAATACTATATGATATGGTTGTTCATGGTAGTTTGTCAACACTTGTTGATTTAGTGGCCAGTGAATCGTATTGAAAACAGATTTATTCCACTAAATTGATAGTGACTCATTAATTGGATTGATCACATTAAATAGCTTCAAACCACGAATTGTCATTGATTAGTATTGAATAATATTGACATCCACCATTTACTTGTTTACAACCGTCGGCTTTCAACCATTATCGCTTGATAATAGATTTATATCGACAGATTGAAAAGAAATCAATCATTAGCTTTGTTTGCAACCATTGGTTTGTCTTAATAAAATGGTTTGTCCACTGATTCTATGGTTTGTGAACCATTTTAGTGTAATAAAACATCTCTTCGGACCAATCAGGCCTGCGCATAGCCGGCCTATGGACTCAAGAATCGGTGCGCAGTATTGTAATACACCAATGGTGGAAACCATGAACCACTTGGGTGGTTCAATCAATGAAGCATTTTATTGTAATAAACCACTGGTTTATTGAAAAAAACAATGAATAAACACATTTTGATAAACCAATGGTTGATCAATGACCCACATTTTGGGTGCGCTCCGCGCTGAGAGGTGCCTCCCATGCCCGCGAACATGCTGCCACCCGGGCTGCAAGAGGTCGGGCAACCGGGTGCCACGGGAGGGTGGCGATGGCCTAGAGGTTCTGGTGGGTTCCGATGATGAATGGTAGTCAGTGGTGGATGAATGGTTCATGAATGGCCTGGTGGGGTGGTTTAGTGGAATGGTTGTGATATACATGATATACCAATGGTTGGTGCATGATCTAAACTGATTATATCATGTCACACGGATATGTTGATGGGGATCATATGAGGCAGCAACTGGCTTGAAATGACGGTAGCATCCATTCGGCGTGTTGACCGGACTGGCAACAAAGGCCGGGGAATGAGCGGGAGGCGCCTTGATCACGAAATCTATGTGTTCACGAGATGCAGCTCGCAGCATCTAGTGCTGGTCAATATGAACTGAAGATAATGATTGATCAGTTGAATGAAAGCTAATGACAATTGTTTATGGTTGTTGGTGATACTTATTAACGATTGTCAGTTAATGATAGCTATGATCAGTTGCGATGGGAAGTTGTCATTTGGCGTGCATCCCAGTGAAGTGAGCAAAGCTTGAGGTACCTCCGATAGCAGGCAACACCTGTGTGCAGCGAACCAGCTGCTATTCAATTGCTAGTGGGTTCTGATAGAGGATATGTCTTGAACTCACCTATGTAGGTGATTCTCAAGTCATAGGGGTACCCCTTAATCATCCAATACTAGCCATTTATATAAATCAACCATTTCTGGGGTACCCCCCATTTTAAGAAACCACCGTGTAGGTTATTTTGGTATCATCATTATCCATCATCACAACGATAATATTCATCAACACCATCATGATGATAGTAGTGGCACTTGCAACGACGGCAGTTATGAAGATAATGATCATCATCGTCCATCATGTAGTAGTTAATACTGATTAGCCATAACTAGCCACTACTAACCATCATTACCAGTCATTGCCCACTGTTAGTCATGATTGATCCTCACGATTGACGATTCTCCATCAAAACATCATGAACGCTTGAGTGACCACTATTTTCTGTCAATTAACTATCATTAAACCGTGACTAGGCCACCATCAATCATCAATCGACTATCATGAATCATCATGAGCCAGGATACATCATCATCAACCAGCATCAACCATCATCAACCATCATTACCATCTTCATTCAGGTTTATTTAGTCCCTCTCCGTGTCCCGGAGCTTGTGGATTGTGTCAGCACCATAAATTCACCCAGGTGTTGCATTGGCAAGCGCCAATGCTGCCTGCTAATGGTTAATCAATCTTCATCACGATTACATGGAACTTTGAGGGTTCATTGCTTATTTGATGGTTGATAGGTTGTGAATGATGGTTACTAGTGCTCGATGACCGTAAATGACATCCAATCAGGAGTAATCGATAGTAAACGATTGGATACATATTGGTAAATGATGGTTCATAAATCCTCAATGATGTTTACTACCTATCATACTCAATCATGAAACCATGGTTTCTACCTTCATGATGGATACTTGGACGTGCATCCTGCTTGTGGTTGGCCAAGGTGGTTGGCCTTGGTTCATCATGGCTTCAGCATCCCAGTTGTGGGGCTGCCCATCTGGTCATCTCATGTTCAGTTGCCACCGAGAAGCCGTGGTGCCTGGTAGGCTGACCGTGACATGCCATGACTTCCATGTCCCAAGATCTCCCAAGATCTCCATGGCGCATGGTACCTGGAGGTAAGCATCGCTGGTACTTGGTATCCATGGTTAGTCACAGAGTTCATGCAGGCACCGGACATAGAGTGGCTACAACCATTGTGACCTATCCAAGGGCTGTATTTGGATGGTTTACCTACTTGCAAGGTTATCCTATCCAACCAACCTATCTCCCCAGCTGCACATCCGCAGGATGAGCCCTTCGCAGCGCTGATCTTCCCGGGCTTCGACAGTTCGGCCTTCATCTGGCAGATCACCTGCTGGCAGGCGGCATGATGGGACAGCTCCAGCTCAGTTGGAATCCAGGTCGGGGAGATTGTTCACCAAGCTGATGCCAAAATCGCCAAAATCAAGTCAACTTTCTTGAGGAGATCATTCTTAGGGTCTGATGGAAGGTTTGGGGTTGGAGAGTGATCCACAACCATGTAGGTGGATGGACATTGGTTGCTAGAGCCAACACTGTCAGCATGGGTGTCAACTGAACCCTGGACAATTTTTTTTTGTGGTGGCTGCCGATCCTCAACTTTCACCAGATATGTTGTGCAAACTACTCGTTGTCAACGCGGTTCATCGTTTCCTGATGAATTTTGGGCTGAGCATGGCTGAGCAATTTTCACCGCCAGAAGAGTGGTCTTGGCCGCCAGAAGTGCAATATGGGTTGTAACTGCAGCAAAGCAGACACCCCACAGTCCCCGCGCCATGGGAGCCGTCCAACATTGTTGACTGGACACGCCACGCTACGCGAACCCAAAGGCCGTGAGCAAACTGAAGTGCGTGTCTCGTGTCACAACTCTGAGGGTTCGAGGTGGCATCTGGAGCTGGTGTCCGTGAGCAACGAATTGAAGGTCAAACTTCAAGATCCTCACTTCATTGCAACTCGTTGCGACTTGGATGGATCGGGAGATCTCGATCTTCATGAACTGAAGCAAGCGGCTGGGGTCTTCGGCATGTCGGACTTGAACAGCTCAGGGGACCATGGTCGATTCCTACAGCAGATCATGGCCGGCCGATCACGCATCAGCAAAGAAACCTTCGCTGACATGGTGGCTTCATCCGGAAGCAAAGTGATCAGAACCTTGCAATGAATGGGCAGAAGTTTAGGTTTGTGGGAAGGAGATGTCAAGACTGCTATAGATATTATCTTGAGACTGAAGAACTGACATTTTTAGAGCCATCTTAGCTTGATTCCTCAACTTGAAGAAAAACATAGATGAAATCAAACATGGGTCGTATGGAGTGTCTGCAACGCTTTGACACGTGTTGGAATCACTAGAATGCGTACGTAGAAAGATGAAGCGTCAGTTTTGCATTGTATTTTCGAGACCTATCGACAATGTAGTAGGTATTGTTTGGCATGTGACACAGCAAGTGGCATGACCAGGAACAATTCCGCACTCCCTACGTGGTATGGCATTGGGCCAGCTGCAGCATCTACATACTTTGTTTGTGCAAAGTGGATGGCTGGATGCGCAGTGCGAGTCGTTCAACAGGAAGAATGCCCGAGCTATCAAGAAGGGCGAGAAGTTCAAGCAAAGTTCCAACCTTTATGCGATGGACTCCTATGTTGTCGGTCCAATGACAAGACCAGGTCTTTGTCTCGCCCGCCAGCATGATGCTCAACACAGCATCGCAGAAGCGCATCAAACGTCCTCCTTTTCTGAGTTGGTGAATCCGTATGGACTGATTGTGCATGTCTTCGTGTCCCACTATTGGGGGCACGACTTCACCAGCACTGTCGCTGCACTTCGTTTGTGGGCGGAGCAGAGGATGACCTCGGAGAAGGCAGCGCTTGTTGAGAACATGGAAGCCATGGTCTTCTGGATTTGCTTGTTTGCGCTGAACCAGCACCAAAAGGCTGAAGAGGTGGGGGCAAACCCACGGCAAGGGCCTTTCAATGCGGCGCTGGCACAAGCCCGGGATGGTGCTGTGATGGTCCTGGATGAGGATATTCGGCCTTTCAGTCGCATCTGGTGCCTCTTCGAAATCTCTCGATTGAGGGAATTGGAAGCACCTTTCGAGTTGATCAGCAGCGAAGGATCTCTTTCCAAACCTGTCATCCTTGGCACCCAAGCTGTAAAGATGCTGGAAGCTGCCTGCGAGGCTTTGTGGGATGTATCAATTGTGAACGCCCAAAGCTCAGTGGAAGCAGACAAATTCGAGATTTGGAAGGAGGCAGCCGACGAATGGGTGAGGCCGCAAATAGCTGGAGTCGGTGCCCAAAGGTTCTTCAAGCGCCAAAGTCGCGAGATTGTCGAAGATTTTTTCGACGACTTCAACAGGTACATGCGATCGCTGCTGTCCGCCACCATGCTCCCCGTCTTGCTCGCCAATGACGACTATGCCAGGGCCCGAGGGTGCCTCTTTTGGGGAGCAAGGGTTGGTTCTGAGCAGTTGGAAGCCATCCGCCGCAGTCTTGCGTGCGAATCCCGGAAAACAGCATGGTTGGAAGGAGACGATGATGGCTTCACAGCACTGATGGCTGCTGCTGGAGGTGGCCATGAGGCTGTGGCAGAGCTGCTGTTGGAGAACGGTGCAGATGTGAAGTCAGCAACGACTGATGACGTCACGGCGCTGATGCATGCAGCACGAGGTGGCCATGAGGCTGTAGCCAAGCTCCTGTTGGAGCACGGTGCAGATGTGAGGTCAGCAAAGAATGATGGCTCCACCGCACTGAAGTTTGCTGCTCAAGGTGGCCATGAGGCTGTGGCAAAGCTCCTGCTGGAGCACGGTGCAGATGTGCGGTCAGCAATGACCGATGGCGTCACGGCACTGATGGGTGCTGCTGAAGGTGGCCATGAGGCTGTGGCCAAGCTCCTGCTGGAGCACGGTGCAGATGTGCGGTCAGCAATGACCGATGGCTCCACCGCACTGATGTTTGCTGCTTACGGTGGCCATGAGGCTGTTGCCAAGCTCCTGTTGGAGCAAGGTGCAGATGTGAAGTCAGCAAGTACTGATGGCGTCACGGCGCTGATGTTTGCTGCTCAAGGTGGCCATGAGGCTGTGGCAAAGCTGCTGTTGGAGCAAGGTGCAGACGTGAAGTCAGCAAGAACCGATGGCTGGACGGCACTGATGGGTGCTGCTGAAGGTGGCCATGAGGCTGTGGCCAAGCTCCTGCTGGAGCACGGTGCAGATGTGCGGTCAGCAAGAACCGATGGCGTCACGGCACTGATGGGTGCTGCTGAAGGTGGCCATGAGGCTGTGGCCAAGCTCCTGCTGGAGCACGGTGCAGATGTGCGGTCAGCAAAGACCGATGGCTTCACGGCACTGATGGGTGCTGCTGAAGGTGGCCATGAGGCTGTGGCAAAGCTCCTGCTGGAGCACGGTGCAGATGTGCGGTCAGCAATGACCGATGGCTCAACAGCATTGATGCTTGCTGCTCAAGGTGGCCATGAGGCTGTGGCAAAGCTCCTGTTGGAGCAAGGCGCAGATGTGAAGTCAGCAGACAACGATGGCTGGACGGCGCTGATGGCTGCTGCTCATTGTGGCCATGAGGCTGTGGCCAAGGTGCTGTTGGAGCAAGGTGCAGACGTGAAGTCAGCAAGAACCGATGGCTGGACGGCACTGATGGGTGCTGCTGAAGGTGGCCATGAGGCTGTGGCCAAGGTGCTGTTGGAGCAAGGTGCAGATGTGAGGTCAGCAGACAACAATGGCTTCACGGCGCCGATTTTTGCAGCTGCAGGTGGCCATGAGGCTTTGGTGCAGCTCCTGTTGGAGCAAGGTGCAGATATGAGGTCACCAAGATGTTCGCTCATGTGAGGTCAGCCATTGCTTGCTAGGCAGACATCGCACAGTCGTACAGCGATTGGGAATAGCGTGGTCCTGCGAGAAACATGTATCTAGCAGCTTCTTGTGAGACAACCTTTCCGTCTGACTTGCGGGATATTGGATTGGGGCACCCTTAGATACAACAGGGTTCCCCCCCAAACGCTCACCTCCAGCTACTGGTATACATTTTCTGACGAAGAAACATATCAAGGTTGCCATTGCTATCCAGAAAGATGTCTGGGATGTGACAGTACGGTTGGGCATACAGCCAAAATTTGTGCAGCCAACCATTTCTCTTTTTGGTGACCTGCTGAGACTATGTAATTCATGATTCATGAGACTGAGCTCGGCAGATATTGCCTGCTATATCATGTAAGCTTGCTGGAAAACAGGTGTGTTAGTCAGTGTGAGTAATTAACCGGTACTGGCCGGATTCGAACTCACTTGATATCCAATGATCATGATATTTATATTGCTAGATTTATCAATTCCTACTTGTTGCTGTGTGCAAGCAGTTTGTATCTACCTCACATCACTACTTATTGTTTTCAGATGTTCATTCCCTGGAATGGTGAGTGTCGCTTTCTCCAATATTGTTTCAGATATTCCACCCAAAGGATTCTTAGGGCTGTCCAGAAATGCAACCGCCCCAACATACACACGGGGAGAGAACTGTGTACTACATTACATGATAATTTCAATAGTACATATATGAATATGTATTGGCCACTTGCGTGGAAGTTTTCATGTTGCGGTACTACCACCACCTATGGAGGACCTCCTTTTTCTGCATTCACGTAGTTGCTACAGGATGAATCTGTAGGACCACTGCAGCCGCATTTGTTAGAGAGACATGTGAAGAAAACATGGCAAGTCATGTTTGGACAATTCCATTTATTCTACCTCCCCCAAGAATCAACAGGTCAGTCCAATCTATACGTTTCATCCAGTGTCAAACTCAGCACCTCCAAGGCATCATGTCGGTTTTGGGGATTCTTGTTCGGGGGGTCCATTCCCAACAGGAAATTTAAAGCCATAAATGTGTCACCAAGATTTGATTGGTAACTAGTAATAACCAGGAAATGTGTGTTATTGTTTCATGGACAACGCCATTTGACCATCTCTTGGGGTGTCACTTTTGATACGCACACGGCGGATGTGTTGATTCCCATTGCCGAGCCAAAGATCTGCAAGGGCTCTCAGTACCGGCAGCAGGCCATCCTCAGCACCCAGCACAAAGCATCATGATGCAGCTTATTTACCATCACTAACCTTCACCAACCATCGCTAATCATTAGCCATCATTTTCTACAGCTATCGATTATCACACATGTCTACCATTTTCAACCATTCACCGTCATGAATCATCGGTAAATCGTTGAGAAGAATAGGGCATTGGTGAGCACCATGAAAGGCCATGAGCCATTTGCCACAATTCATCAACAGTCATGATCTACAGGCACGTAAACCATACAACAAGTACAAGTTTGACTATTTGACAAGCCGTAATTACGTATGAAAGTATTAGATGAACACATTTTCCCAGCAGATCTCGTTAATAGTGGTAAACATTGATGGCTAATGATGCTTAGTGATGACAAATAGTCGTTACGAAGTAGCGGTGAACGATGCTTCCTCATGCGTGCTGGTTCATGATGGTTGACACTGGTTCGCTATATTAGCCGTTCCATGTGTAATTTTGTGCTGTATATCACTGTATCAATACTGGATGGCTCACACCAGTGATCCCAAGTCGGTTCTCCTTGCGGCTTTCATCTACCTACAGTCACTCAGGCTCTGGTTCTTCCTATCACTAGTTACCAGTACTACTAATCATTTAGTCAACTAGTATCAATCACTGAGGTTACCTATTACCATGGTGAGTGAGCCAATCTGAAAGCTAGGATGGTCCACTGCATTCACTGGGATCACCGCAACTTATTATTTAGCAACTCCCACGACTAACTTGGAGGGCTGCTGGGGCTGTCAGCGTCATCGGCTGGGTTGAAATCATTGGCTTTGCGTCATCTAGCTCGCTCCAAGATCATGGTGCACCCGGTGAGCTGGAGAACACTCAACAGTCGGGATCACCACCAGTAGAATCACAGCTTGATTACATGAACTCCAGCTCCAGTCCACGGAAGCGAAGACAAATGCCATGGAGGTCGTTGATCTTGTGAGTTCTACTTCCCCATTTCGGTGAATTTGAATTTGCTGAAGCGGTTACTTATGAGTCTCAAACCGATCTGGTGGGATCGGAAGGATCTGTCACTTCTTGTCGGGTAGAAGTCCAACATGTTAGCTCAAACTCTTCGAGTAGAGACCGTGAAATCTTTTTCGCAGCATCCTCAAAAATAGGTCATTGTTGATCATTACTCTGTGTAATTGACCATTCTTGACCACTGTTCTTACCCAGAATTCACTTTTTACCAGCCACTACTTGAGAATCTTACCTTGAGGATTCTGATTTGCTATCAAACATAAAATCGTCATCGAAAAGCCATCAATTGGTATTAACCACCTTTCATCCATAAATTCAGCATCAATAATCCTTCAACCAAACATCAACTGGCGGAGATTCACCATGAATGAAGCATCACTTCATCACTAAGGATCCACCAATTGACTATCATTTAACCACCATTAACCACCATTAACCATCAATCAATCATCATTGCACCCTTCAAACTCCACCAAGATCAGCCCCCAATCTCCACTAAGGCCGTGGCGATGGGAGTGGTACACTCGGCGTACAACTACGCCTTTCCGTGCCTCGGTTGGTGCCACAGTGGGGGGTTTAGATCGTGGGCTTATGGCTATGGATGCCTGATGGTTCATGATGATTAGTGATATCACATGGAGTTTAGATGGTGAGGTGAAGTGAAGGGATGAGTTTAACGCTGGATGGTAGTGGTGGTTGATGATGATGGTTATTGATGGTTAGTGATGCTTAGTGAGGTTAGTGATGGTTAGTGATGGCTAGTGATGGTTAACGATGATTAGTAGGGGTTCACTGATGGTTAATCATGGCTGATGGCTGATGCTAAAGTGATGACATGCGTACCTGATGGGGACACATGTTTGCTGCTTATTCGATGCGTAGCCGTTGGGTATGTGGCTTCCTGAAATAGTCCGTATAAAACCGCTACACCGGCTGTGATTCCCATACCGGTCGAATGTAATACATCAGTGTAAACCGTTATATGAAGCACAAAGTATTTAGGGGGTTTAAACTCGGTATGGCTGAACATGTCGCTTAAAAGACCCCTATATTGGCTACAAATAAACGTCCATATAGCTGAACCCTGATCATGATTACAAATAAACCAGTTATTTAGAATGTACCGAATAATCATTGAAAAACGTTACAGTACGCATATCAATCATATTGAGAACCCATATTGAACCTTTGAAATCACCCCCAAGCCGCCACCTAGGCCTGATCCAGTGGAGATCTATGTCACTTGGCTCGATGATTGTCACACCACTGACGCTACCCATAGTGGGCAAATCAGGGTTCATGAACGGTCAGGATGTGGGTTTTCCATGGAAAATAATGATTGATTGATGATTAACCAATGGTTGATTCATGGTTGAGTACCACTACGGTGAATCATGGTTGGTGAATGGGAATGGGTGATGGTGGTTGATCAATGGTGCATTGATGGTTGATTCATGGTTACTTGATGCTTAATCAGTTAATCATGCGGTGCATCATGCTGCAAAAGGTTAATTGATGGTCAATTGTGCTTGATAGTGTTTGATGATAGGAGATGCAATTCTGGACGTATAGACCGTCCTGAAAGATAGGGCTGCGAAGACAGTTGTGTTAATAGATTGGGAACCATAATACACACAATGGAAATGACAAACCAGCAGGTAATTACAATAAACACTAAATCAACAGTTCGTTGTTCATGGTCAGTAATGGAGAATACCAACAAAAACAACTAACAACACAGTTCACTGTTGCCTTGTCATGGACACTTATTGATGATTACCGACCAGCAGCAGTTGTGGAATAAGAACCCGCCACAATATAACCAACCATAGTGCCAAGTCAGCAACCATTTTCCTTGCCAACCAGCCATAATCTAACCAACCACACATATTGGATCTGGAAGTGATGGGTATCCCCCAGCCATCCCAAGATGATTTCAGTACCGCGAAGCCGTTGGTGATTGGCAATGTGGTCCAGCAGTTTCTAAATGTTTCTACTCTGAAACTTCTCAGTTCTTGTAGGATTTCGCCTGTCGGTTTGCTTGCTCCCTGAGAATCAAGCAACTTTACCAACCAGCAACTCGACGAAGGTAACTAAGCAACAAATCAACCAACATCATCCAAAATCATCCAACATCATCCAGCCAACCATAGCCAACCACTCACAATTCACCAACTAATCAGCCATCCAAGCCGCTCAGAACCCTGGGCTGGAAGATCGCATCAACCACGCCAACGATGTAGTCAGGAGACCCAGGAGACGGCTGGCTTCGGCACCTAGCAATCCAAATGGGGGTCTCCGAAGGCCATGATTTGTGATCAGCCAAGGCATTTTTGACACCACCTTGTGGCGGCAAAGGGATGATGGCCCCGTGAATGGAAAACGAGCTGGTTCTAGCTGGTAGCACCATGGTGTGGTAGGACTTTTGGGGAGAAATAGCAAAAAGGGAGATTATTCTAGTAACTAATCTAATAAAACACTTAGAGAGTTGATTATGATTGATCCCGGTTTGACAATAGACTACGAGCAGTAAAGCGTGGTTAGCACCAGTCTTTCACCATTAATCCATCAGTTTTTACTGTTCTACATAAACTATTTGTATTGGAATTGCAGCCCACTGGATGCTAACCCATTGTTTTGTTGGCCTCACCATTTCGATTTTCATTTGTTATATAAAAACCATTGCAAAACTCAGTCATCTCTCTTTGGGCTGCTACCGACATGCGGCCCTTTGGAGCAACAAAAGACCAACTCAGGTGGAGAGTGCCTTCCAGGAGATGTCTCAGAACTACGTGGGGGAACCGGGGGGCACCGACACCAGTGGCAGGATGTCGTTGTTAGATTCGCTGGGGTTGTCTTCAGATTTTGAATTTAGTGGCAGGACACCAACCCAAGTGGCTGGGCTTGTCTTTCAGAGTTCTTTGCATTTTTTTTCGGTTGGATGGAGTGTTGGTTGGTCCGTCGGTCCCAGAAACCAACGGTGAAATTTTGGAGTACCCAGTTTACAAATACCAAACCAGCTGAAGGTTCGTTTTTGGTTGCTATTCTTGCACCAGCGTTGCTGTACCCTCATTCCAACATGTTCCATTTGATGAGTTGGCCATTCTGTGTGGCTTGTTGCACTTGAGTTGTCGTTCTTGTCCTTGCTGGCATTTGCAGCAACGTATTAGGCATTGGTTGGTCAGATGCGAACATTGGTGGTTCACGGCTTCCGTCGTGGACATCACCTGGTGCTTGAGTCTAATGTCATGAAACTTCCAATGAAGTCGCATGGCCGCATAGACCCTCCAGATCGATGGAGGCTGGAAGAGAAAGATTTCCTTTCATGGTATCCTCCGCACCCTGGCACCCTGCTGTGAACATCTTCCAAATGACCAGATACTACTCCAACTCTTAAGATGCGAACTACTACCCCATTTTTGGGATGGTTGATATTGACCCATAGCCATACAGTTGGTATATCCCCTACTCTTGTTGGTAATTATCACCCATTATCAATCTAATCATGAATCAGCCAATGACCACTATCTATTACCAACCCACTACTTAACCATTATGCACCAAGTATTCTTAACCAGTAACTAATCAATCATGATGATCAACCAGCTATTTTAGATGATCGTGCTGGCACCTGGATGGCATGTACTAGTGCTATTCTTAACCAAAGAATCGCCATGGCACCTGGATGGCACCTGGACTTGAGGCGGCCATGAAGTCCCTGATGCGGAAGACGCAGTCCGACTGGGACACGCCACTTGATGGGCTGTCAAGCGTTGGGACGGTTGAACCGTTGGTTGGTTGCTTAAGGTTGGATCAGTTGGCTGGTTAACGCTAGCTTAGGTTGGTTGGTTGAACGGCAGTTGGTTGCATGCGAACTCACCAATAGATGGCACCATTGGTGCTTTCCAATGAGAGTTCGTCGCTGCTTGCCTTACCTTACTGAGATGATTGTTGTTTTCTTATTATCTCCTGCGGACACTTTCAGCAACTGCTTCACCTTGCCTAGGCTGGGGACTAGCTGCGTGCCGCAAGCGTGACCAGCGTTGTTGCCTTCTGCTCACCTCCATTGTTGGATTATCTCCTCCTGATCTCTCCTATTGGGAACCTCTCTTGAAACAGAGCGGTCCGTCGCCATCCTTCCGTCTTTTCCAGGTGCTTTATCATCCAAAATGTGTTTTCTAGATGAGCAAATAACAGAGCCAGTCGATCAACCATTTTTACTTGCCATATCTTTAAGCAAGCAGGGATATCTTTAAAACGGCCATTTTAACAATATTAAATATATTAATCACCCATATTACCAACCAACCAAAAGTATCAGATTTCAGGGTATCAACCAATCGGTCTGATCGACTACGATTTATGATATTCATACTTGATCATTGAGCATGGCTAGCCATTCTTGAACGTCAAATTAGTGGTTGGTCGACCAGAATCTGTGTTGATCAAGTCTCTTGCTGTTTGATCATCAATACGCCATACCAATTACTAACCATGATCGATCAATCGTGAGAGTTGCATCACTGATAAATCATGCTACTCTCTTGGTGAACCTGCTGGTCACAGCGGAAAAAGCGCTGGTACTCCACAGTTCGGCTGTTGGATGACGTGCTGGATATACCGGAGAGTCAGCTGCTTGTTGCTTGCCACTTAGTCCCCTGACCCCTTCCAGATCACCCCTCGAGAAACCAGCTGTTGTTGGAATCAGCTGATGGTGCAAGTCACTGGTGCCCCTGACCTTGTCTGTTGCACCTGGGGAACCCATGGTCGCTGGTCTCCACCGGAGCCTGCAGTTGAACCAGTGATGACTCCTTTGCTGGTCTACCTTCAAGCAGTTTTAGGCAAAGTGTCAAGACACAGCTGGTGGCATTGTATGAAGATGATATACCAGTGGTATATTGTGATGTTCTTCCTTGCTGTATATGGCCTGATAACATCATTCTTCGCACGGTTCATCTCGAGCCCCAAACCGAGGTTTTCGAAACCACTGGCGAAATCGTGGCT
>VSDK01029932.1:377459-402985 GCA_009767595.1 Symbiodinium kawagutii
TTCATTTCAGAGTGGCTAGCAATAGGATTTACAAGGTGGATACAGTAGTAGGATACGAATTGTTGCTAATCGCTGACCATGCATTAGCAATTACCATCCCTGGTCCACCAGCAATTAGCATCCCTGGTACCGGGTAGTTGGGAAGGTACCACAGGGCCAATCCGTCCTACCGTGGTTCTTTTGCTCAAGGGATTCATAGCGACTGGAGAACCCCTGCTGTTGGTTAAGAACTCAATTAGAAATATGGTAGTTGGGAGTTGGGAAATCGGTCATGTCGAGTCATATCCCCCAAGCCCCCAACAAAGGGGCCATGTTAGTAGGTTTCAACTCACCAACGATTTGTGGAATTCATGTAGGATTCTATATTGGTAATTGCCTGTCAGTCAGCACTTGTTGTGCAGCTTATCTCACAGCTCGTGTCTCCCCAAATCGGAGAGCTTACCAAAAGATGAGCACACACAATGGATACAAGACTATGCATGCCCACGTGCAAATGTACATGCAGGCATTTTGAATATCTTATTAAGATCTTTCTCCAAAGCCTAGAACTCTCGGCAATGAGCTTGAGGTATCGTTTGCCACTATGCGCCGATGGATGGCCCGGAAAGGCATTCTTGGTCATGTGTTCAGATGGTCAGTTCCAGCTTCCAAAAAAATTCCAGATCTGAAACTGCTGGGAGCATGTTGTCTGCACCAGGTCCACTGCTTTCATGCCACAAGAGCTGATTGGGATGGCAATGCGGATAGTCGACACACAGCCCTTCTCCAAGCCATTGGTGAAATGGAACCGGAGGTGGAAGAGCAGTCTGAGCAGTCGCAAGTATGGTCTGAGCTGGTTCTTCCAGTCGATGGTCGGAAGGGGAACGCAGTCATGAGTGCAGCCCCACAATTTCGTTCAGCAGCAGCTGACTGGGATGGCGATGTGGATAGTCAACACACAGCCCTTCTCCAAGCCATTGGTGAAATGGAACCGGAGGCGGAAGAGCAGTCTGAGCAGTCGCAAGTATGGTCTGAGCTGGTTCTTCCAGTCGATGGTCGGAAGGGGAACGCAGTCATGAGTGCAGCCCCACAATTTCGTTCAGCAGCAGCTGACTGGGATGGCGATGTGGATAGTCAACACACAGCCCTTCTCCAAGCCATTGGTGAAATGGAACCGGAGGCGGAAGAGCAGTCTGAGCAGTCGCAAGTATGGTCTGAGCTGGTTCTTCCAGTCGATGGTCGGAAGGGGAACGCAGTCATGAGTGCAGCCCCACAATTTCGTTCAGCAGCAGCTGACTGGGATGGCGATGTGGATAGTCAACACACAGCCCTTCTCCAAGCCATTGGTGAAATGGAACCGGAGGCGGAAGAGCAGTCTGAGCAGTCGCAAGTATGGTCTGAGCTGGTTCTTCCAGTCGATGGTCGGAAGGGGAACGCAGTCATGAGTGCAGCCCCACAATTTCGTTCAGCAGCAGCTGACTGGGATGGCGATGTGGATAGTCAACACACAGCCCTTCTCCAAGCCATTGGTGAAATGGAACCGGAGGCGGAAGAGCAGTCTGAGCAGTCGCAAGTATGGTCTGAGCTGGTTCTTCCAGTCGATGGTCGGAAGGGGAACGCAGTCATGAGTGCAGCCCCACAATTTCGTTCAGCAGCAGCTGACTGGGATGGCGATGTGGATAGTCAACACACAGCCCTTCTCCAAGCCATTGGTGAAATGGAACCGGAGGCGGAAGAGCAGTCTGAGCAGTCGCAAGTATGGTCTGAGCTGGTTCTTCCAGTCGATGGTCGGAAGGGGAACGCAGTCATGAGTGCAGCCCCACAATTTCGTTCAGCAGCAGCTGACTGGGATGGCGATGTGGATAGTCAACACACAGCCCTTCTCCAAGCAATTGGTGAAATGGAACCAGAGGTGGAAGAGCAGTCTGAGCAGTCGCAAGTATGGTCTGAGCTCATTTTTCCATTTGGTGACGGTTGACATTCTTCTTGTTTTTCCGCATCAGTATCATGTCATGCCGACATCATTCAGAGTCGAAGTTTGAGCACAAAAAACGCCATGTGATCGACAGAGTCTTGAACGAGACGATGGCCTGTGAGAGTTCCACCGTTGCTCCACAGATCATGGTAGGATGGGGATCCCCTTGCAAAGCTCCAGATGATCCCAGATGGCGGTGCAGGATCACTGCAGGCTTCATGTCGACATGTTGCCGCACTTGCCCCGTGTGGGCACTCGGAGAAAAGGCGCAGCCCAGTGCTGACCACGAAAGTTGGCTGCCTTCGGGTGGCCTGGTAGTGCCTTGAAATGCTTGGCACAGTCCCCGCAGCTACTTTGATGTTGATGCTTTCAACTAGTAACCTCTTGGTTCACTGGAAAATATCTGATGTTTATGAACACCAACTAATCGTTGAGTTGATTGTTGCTTTTCGTTGGTCATTCACTGTTGCTGACCAGCTACTTGATCATTGCCCGCAATCATTGCCTATCATCAAACATAGGAATCACTTTTTGAATCATCATTGTGGATGACCACAAATCTTTCAACCGCGTGGTACTACCAGTGCTTTCCAACATCGGGAATCCGCAGGGGGTGCACCTGATTCTGCTAGCCTCCATGACCACAACTGAGTGAACATCTGCTTGGAAACCATCCTATTGGGGGTTGAGTTTTCCTGGCTCAAATGACCATGTTTGCATAGGGACTATGCTGTCACCCCAGTAAGCGCCCATGCAACCAACCAACACTGACAGTAAACTGGACACCTTCAGAAATCAGCTGGCGATCCATTACAAACCTTCATCATTGGTCAACCAACTATTTCATCATCAATTAGTTCATCAATAGTTCATAATAAACCTTAGTTCATCAGAAGCATCTATTAGTTCATCATCAATCAGCCACCATCAACCATCAACTAACGATCAACGAACCAGCCACCCACCCGCTGATCACAAAGCCATCGCACCAGGCCAAAGGTTGCAATGCAGAGGTGGGGGCCTGTGTCGGATGGCGCATTTCCCTACCGGGACCACTTCGGGCTCACTTAAGGTGAGAGGATGACTTGATGAATTTGATTGGTTCTGGTTAGTGAATTGAGTTGAATCTACATTGGCATGCATACTCATTCACTGATTTGTGCCCAGAACATGTACATCTGAAGCTGACTCGCAATCACCACCAACATGTCATGGTTGGTTCACCTCGCCGCCATGATCAACTTGGAGAATATCACCCGTACAGCTCGCTGGCAACATGACTGGGTCAGTGAAGATCCCAAGAAAGGTACCAATTCTCTTCCTTTTGAGATGTTCTCCACACGGGGGAACCACAGCCATGTAGCCATATCCTTCAATCACTATTTTAGTACGTGGAAAAGACGACAGACTTTACGGATCATTTTGGTAGCCAAATTCTCGCGGATGCTTTTTGGTACAAGTAGATCACATACAGGTATACGTACACATGACCTACATTTACCCTGTGATCACAGTCACATCTATATATGGATATGAGATGATATGAGTCTTACATGTATTGTATAATTATATGAATATATTTATGTCAATGTCTCCTTCCCAATTTGGAACAAAACCCCAAAACCTAAAACCTTAAACCTCCAAGACCCTGAAACCCTACACTCTAGAACCTTATAATTACCCCTGAGACCTGGAAACCCTAAACCCAAAAAACTTCAAACCCCTAAAGCCAAATCACCTTGGTTTTGCTGCCACAGGTTTGCCATTTCTAAAGCCAGTTTCATAATTTGTTCTCCTCATCCAAGCAGGTGGATGCTGATCACGTGCTGCGCTGTACTCACCTACGACGCAGGCGCAGTTTTCTGCGCGGTGGTGGTGATCAATCCGTTGGGCCGAGCTTCCAGTGTCATCAACTCGCTGGCTGAAGAATTCCAGGCTTTTCTTCAGATGCTTATTTTGCAGATAATGGTGATCCGTTAATGGTTATTGGTTACTATAAGGGTTATACAATAAAGGTTAATACTGGTAATGAATAATAGTTAATACTGGTAATTTCACGCCAGCAAGGGAATAGGATGCCATTTTGCAGACAGCTATGTAGCTATCATTGCAGCTATGGAACCACTTTCCAGCCAGCTATAGCAATCATGGGTGGGCTATTCCAATGAACGACCCATGATATGGGATTGACAAACCCTTAGAAATGGTAGCTTCTAGCCATGCATACATGGGGTCTACTAAGCAGTTCTGGTAGTTCCTAAGCTGGCCGCTACAACATGATGAGACCATGGCATTCTTGGACTTGACAAGGCGTCTAGACTACAAGCAGGGTTCCCAATTTTCAGCCGTTATTACACATGGTGATCAACTACTATTAGTCGTCGTTTTACCATTATTATCCTTCATCAACAACCATTCACCATCATTACTGGTGATTAAGCATCAAGTAACAATGATCACCCATCGTTAAACCATCCATGATGAATAATGAACCCTACTAACCATCAATTAACGCATTAACTAATCATCAACCCACCATCAACTGACCATCAATCAACCATCAACTAACCATCATTCACAACCCGCAAAACTAACCACAACGAACCCCGTGGATCTACCATCGCCCCAAGGGTGTCCCAGCTGCGTCAGGATCCTCCCCGCCATGAAGCTGGAACAGCTCTATGAGGCAGCTGAGCTGCACCATGGATCTTGTCAAACCGGCAGAACTGGGTACAGTGAAGTTCCACCGATGGTTCATAGTGGGTGATGGTCAATGATGATGATTTCATTGTTGGCCTTTGTCGGATTATTAGGTGGTTGATCATGGTTAATATTCAGCTGTTATACTTCGAAGTAGTATTGAATATTGATGCTGGAAAGCAAGTGGGCGATCACGGATCATTACTAAATGATAAGTGGCGAGCTGGTCATAACCAACCATTCAAGAAATGGTTAGCTGCGAACAGCAAAACAAAGACTAGTTTGGTCATTCAAAGCATGGTCACCAGGGGTACTGGGTTTTGTTTGACCCAGAGCCAAGTGATGAATCAATGGCGGATGAATTGTCGATGGTTGATCATGGGTGTAAACGATTCATGGAGGCCTAACATGAAGCATCATGCGTAATTATCAAGCAAGTCTTAAGTAGCTATTAACCATCAATCAGCTACCTGACCACTGACCTGATGATATAATTCTAAATTCACCATTTGGATGATATCGATTTGCATCAACCATCAGCGATTCATAGTTGTAGGCTTTAGTTATATATCAGCAATTTTTGCGAAACAAACTGCAACTATAAACCAGGCAGGTTTCTGGCCTTGCCGTGAACCACCATCATTTCCCAGGGAGACGGAGACTGCAACATTTCGGAGGAGGCCTCCTTCAACAAGGTCAGGAAGATCCCTCAGGGACGGAGCGAGTGGCAACTGGAAAGTTGGTGGTGGGATGTCTTGAGAGTGGTTGATGACCAATTGCTGGTTAAACTCATGGTCGGGATAATGATAGATCCATTTGAAACTTAACAAACTATGTTCAAGGATAGTTCCAGCTCTTACTAAAACGCCATCAGTTGCTCACCATAAATGGCTGATAATGTACAACCCTTTCAAAATTGGCGAATAGTGCTTAGTTAATGGTCACTGAGTGGTTGTTTTTTGTTGACCGATGGTTCAGTGAATCAACTATTTGGAACCACCTATGAATCATCACCGATTGGTTCAATGGATTGGTCAATGATCCAAGTGTTACTGAATCAAGCACCTATGAATAACCAGATGTCCGTTGCTTTGAACAGTATCTTGAACCACTAGTAGTTGGAACCACCATGGTGGTTTTAACCACTAGTAATGGTGATAAGCCACCTATTCACCACTGGGAATTGGCACTTTCTCATGAGACCACCTATGATTCGCCACCGTTGCTGCACCTCCCGCGCCAGCCTTTGCTCTCCGACGAGCAGCCGGATGACTTTGAGGCGCTCAAAGTCGTGGGTCCTGTGGAATTCCAGAAGTGAAATACGTGGCTGTGTGGATGAGATTTGAGCTACCATGTATTGTAGATTCCATATGGATATACAACAAATATCAACAACAGATCTTTATATGTGTATATTTAAAAATGAATACAGACACATTTTTAAATGTTACATGTCTATTTTTGAACGTACTACATTGTGATGGTAGTAAGTGTGATAGGTAGTAGTGTGTATATGTACAATATGTCGTGACCGGTGCATGTTACAACTATCAACTGGTATGATATCTCTTTGTTTCACCGTAACTCTTGTTATTTTTGAGGTGGTCATGCATGGATTCAGGACACCTATCAGTTGGTGATAGCTTGCTGTAACACTACCGTTCAGGTCTATGTAGGTTTGTAGCTTAAAACGGCATAACATAACCTAGCGGTTCACCCTGGATCCATGGTCAAATTGGAAGGCTGCGACCAATGAACACGGATTGTGCAACCCCAAAAATCTTCGACGTGCGCCATCCCAACACAAGGAATAGTCATGGCTTTGGATGGCGAGGATGGGGGACTGAATCGAGACACCCATATCATATCACATGGTTGCTATTGTAGATGCGTTTGTCGTTGTTTGTATATTACATGACTAGTGCTGACCACATCAAGCAAAGGGGGGTTCACGAATATGTGCGTAGCACCCCGAATATGTGCGTAGCACCCCATTTGCGCTGGATACTGCGCACGTTCGCTTTGACTGTTTGTTTTACAACTACGCTGGTGTTGCTACTGTTGGCTATTTCTGGGTATTGGTTATCCAATTTCCATCAGCTTCTATCCCTGGCTGGTTGTTGTTTCTGAGGGGGTTTCACATTGGTGAAGTGACCCGAATCGCTGATGACCATGGTGGAAGCTGGTCCAAGCAGTTGATCACTTGTTTCTATGGCTGTTGCAACTCACAACCAGCAACAAATCATCGAGAAGGCAACGGGCACCCCGTGATTGAACGATCGCCAGGTGCATTCCTCCATGCCGATCGCTGGGCTTCTCTTTGCACCCACCATGAAGGCGGGTTCCTGGAATGCTAGGGCTCGGGCTGGGTTGGTCTTGGTCTGCTACGGCCACGAGAGGCACACCTGGACACCTTGCTTGATCTTGATTTGTAGCCATTAATGGATAACGTGAATGGACAAGCTGGAACATGCCTCATGCCACAGCCGATGCTGCTTTTACAACTGATGATTTCCCAGCCAATCAATCTTGAAGGCCGCCCAAGCATAGAAACCACAATGATCAAAAAATAAGCCTGTAAGCAGAAATCAGCGGAAAATGACTTCTTGCGTGTCGACATGGTGGTTTGGACTGTTGGCGATTATCCATAGAACAATTGCTCAATCCCTATCCAATCTTTCTTGGTGGATCCACCATTTTAGGCAACAACTGCCTGGTCTATGCGCCAGAAATCACTGAACGGGCTGATTGTTGAAATGGCTAGCCACCCTCCAAGCGGTGGGATGAGCTACAAGGCAAGAAATGCTGGCACTCTCCGCAAGCTTGCCAAGTTAAACTAAACTGGGAGGGTTTTTGATTCTGACCCATCGACTGCTTGAAGCAGATTCTCCATGTGGCTTCCTTGTGAGATAAGGCAACGAAAGAGTTGACAGGTGAAAGCATGGAAATCAACGGACCTCTTTTTTCGGGATATGTTCGGTTCCCTATCCGTAAGCCGGGGTTCACCAACCATCCCAAAACGTCAACTCTTCAGATTTTGTTTGGGCTGTCAATGGTGTACTTCTCCACATCTGCGGGTTTCCCTATGTTTCCCTTATCAATGGCGGATCATTTTCAGGGCTGGAGGGGCACCTTCATCACCTGCCTCCTGCCGGCGCTGGAGGAATGGTCGCGGCGGTCCCAGCGAAGAGCTCTGACCGTCTTCCTCTGAGCAGCGCATCACGTGGCACAAAAAGGAGCAGCGCATGGCGTTGACTCAAAATTCCAGCAGGTGTTGAGAAGTGATGAAGTCACTATGAGCTTTTCCCCAGGTTTTACGATGAAGCGTTTTTCATCGTTTTTCAAACTAGCAATATTATCCTAGAAAAAACAGGCTTTTGATGAATGATAATGGGTAGATATGGGTATGTAGAGATGGGAACTCATGATGCTTGTTACTGTGTACCCAACCAGTTATTGGTTTTGTAACGACTTGGTTAACATGTACGTTTTTTTTCCATGTCAAAGCACATTGAACAATGCGCGGAACCGATCCAACCAACACGTCGATGATTCTTGTTGCTTATCATCCCCTAGTGTCAACCACAATGAACCATGGTCAGCCAACGTCATTGGAAACGCCCCAGTTTGTTGAAAATCCCAAGATCACCATGAAGTTTTGGACCATCATCATTGGTCCATCAGCATCAAACATTATTACCATCATCGCCATGAGTCACCATCAAGAATCATCAACCATCACAAATCATGAGGCATTGTGAACCACTGACCTTCAACCATTATCAAACCCCACCATCCTACACCATCACCATGGACCCGGAGCACCTGCGGTTGCAGGTGGCAGAGTTTGCCTTTTCTATGTGGTTGGGGCATAACCGAGCCAACCCCACGCGCGGACGCTCAGCAGGGCAGCCAGGGCTCCATCGACGCGGCTTGAAGGAAAGTAGGAAACGTGTGGATTGGAGCAAGAACACATGGTTGGAATATGTTGGAATGGTTCCCAGGGAAAGGAGTTTAAGGTTTAAACAACTATAGACCAGCAAATCACGGACAGATCGATGGTTCAATCGAACAACAAAGGGAACAGAATGATGGCTCATTCATGAAGGCATATTAATTACATGGAAGGCCGGCTTGGAGGTGGTGAATGAAATCATCCTCATTTGTACCCCAAGCGGGGATATATAGGTTTTGGGTGGGTGGGCCTGATAATCTGTGCGGTTTGTGGATATGCTCAATCTGTCGGCCCCCGAACAAGTTCAATGAACCTAGCTTTGCCCAGAAAAATTCGGCTTCACACGTGGCACTCCCAGTGGATCCAAGTGGTGATGGCTTGTGTCCCTTGATATTTGTCACATTACTGGGTGTCATTGATTATCCGCCACTAAACAAACACTGATCCAGCAATGTTCTTTCCCAGTTTTGTTCATTTCCTTGCAGAAACCGTTTACAAAGGAAACCAACCACAACCAGCCTTTAAGCACTCACCAGCCAACCGTAAACCAAGCATGAATATTGTCATTCTTCCTTGCCAATAGAAGTATATCCTACCGACATCTATCCCCGCTTGAACAGCAGCCTGCAGGACGATTCCTCCTAGTTCACTTCCTGTAGTTTCAGAATGCTTAAGCACGGTCAACGAGGGGTTAATAAGCAAATCATGAGAATGGTTCATGGTGACTAATTAATAGTGGTTGAGATCGGTTGAAATTGTTGGCTTGCCTATATCGACAGCTATTCAAAAACTATACAACGTGATTCAACGATTGTTCACCGCGAATTCAGCAAGACTAAAGATTTATGAGCAGCATCCTGGAAACTAGCAGCTTGACCATCACTACCGTATTCTTAGCGATGATTAACCAACATGAACCATCTCTAACCATCACTCTATATGCATTATTAGATATTTGTTAGCATCAATTCAGCATCAGTCAACCATCAATTAACCATGCATTACCAATATCAACCATCAAGTAACCCTCTACCATCCACTTGTCAACCATCACCAACCCCATAGGTCAGGCCTCACCAAGCCATCTGTTGGTCATCTCTACCCAAGCGCACCACCGAGGCCCTGCGTGCTGTACCAGCTCGGGGCGTCCTGGGGCCCTGCGCGGCTCCCAAGGGGATGACATTTGCCCCATAGCTTTGGAAACTCGTTGGATCCATATGGTGGTGGATAGTAACGCTTAATGGTTGATGATAAATGGTGGTTTATGATAAATCAAATAATGATTTATCAACAATGGGCAATGACTAATAATGATGCTTAATGGTTAGATGATGATCCATCTTATTCAAATGATAGCAATGGCTGATGGGTAATGAAAAATGATGGGTAATGATAGATAATTGAGAGTGATTAGCACTGATAAATGGGTAATTAATAATGATGGTCAACGGTTATGTAATGATCCATCTTATCAAAATGGTGTTTCATGATGGCCAAGAAGCTGGTCACTAATGGTGAAATGATAGTTTCATGATATTTTGATGATCCAAATGGCAGTTTCTCAAACTTGGAAACCCCGAAGAAATGGATGGTTTATTACTATCCATGCTCAATATGGATGATCTGGGAGGTCCCTTATCCTGAGAAAGACCCCTATTGGTACACCCCCCATGGTGGATCTCCAGCACAACTTGTGGCTGATGATACTGTAGACTTACACTGTAGTTTTGGGATCACCATTCTTCACCAAAATTTTGGCGAGATCGGTATTGGGAAAGGTGATGAAAGGTGATATTTGGATCTCTTTTGATGGTCATGGTTATTCGTAGATGACAACATCAACGGGTCGCCAGAACACTTGTAGCGTTAGGTAGTGGAATGCTTTGTGTTCCTGACCGTTCAAGACCGGTCAAAAGCTGATGATAAGCGTCATGTAGTAAGTGAGAATAAACATGAGCAACAGTGGTATCAATTTTGTCCACTTTGGCTTCGGCTTGTGTTGACATCAGCAGGCAACAGGACCGATACTCCAAAAAACCATAGGTAAGGGACAATATGTGGTAATTGTAGTTGTAGCATTGCTAGTCGTTCTATTTTGTTCTTATTACTATTGAAGTACTGTGCCTTTTGGTCTGTCAGTTAGTCAGTTAGCTACTTAATATAGTCACTAAGCCAGTCAGGTAGTTGATGTTGGGGTTCGTGGTTATGTCCACATATTGTCATTGTTGGTCATTACATGTGTATCATCATTTACCTACAACCTACTAATTGGAGGCAACCACAGCAACTGCGGAGGTTTGAAGCGCAACTGCGGAGGTATGGGTGATATCCCTAAGCCTGATAGTTCTTGGTGATATTTGATCACGATTACCACTATTATAGTTTACATGAGCTCGACCTCAATCATCACTCTATAGTGACATCCTTTTGACTCCTAGTTCTTGGCGATGTTCAACTACATTGATTACAATATTGATGTTCAATGATCAGGATAATGTAGACACCAGCTTGCAGTTTACGAGCCTGTGCAGCTATGCTTTTTTGATCCATCACAATCCACAATCTTAGTGATCAAGCAATGAATGATGACAATCTGAATAGTGATTATCGATAAATCACTGATGACATCAATAATCAACTATGAACACTATTGATTCTGATCATCAATTGACAATGATTTTTGATCAACCTGAACCGCTGCTAACCTCGGAAGTTGATACATCCCTCCATGGGGCATGTCCACCAGGCCCTCAGATCCCCTTGGCTGAGGCATTAGCGCGAGGCCAGATTTGGCGACTCATCACTCCTGTCATGTCGGCGACGCAGAGTCGCGATGGAACTGGGAGAACCTGATGGTTTGGGGTCGATAGTCATGGCCTCATGAGAATGGTTGATGATGGTCGATTGTAGGGGCAAGTGCTGGTTCATAGTGGTGGATTATAGGGATTAATAGATGTTAATAGGGGATAAATGGCCTCATAAGCTGTTAATCAGGGGGAAATTTCCAACAATACCTAATGAATGGAATGGGTGAACAATAAGGTTGATGATGGTTCATAAGTAAGGTTAATGACGGTTGATGAGGGTTGATCGCGTTTATATTGCTTGGTGATGGTAGGGATTAATGACCGGTGATGATGGTTGATGGTGTGGTTGATGATCGTGCGCGAAGGTTAATCAATTGGGATGGTTTTTCTGCTGGTACCCTCAGCAATGCGGAACTTGGGGCTACACCATTTTTGGTTTGACCGATATCTACAAAGGAAGTGCCGATTTGTGTTGATCTATACCGGGTGCAAAATCAAATGCAATCATGCATTATGATGATTGTGCATTATTGCATGATATATATATATATGCATATTCATGGTCATCATATTACCTAGATGTAGATTTCACCGTGAAGCCACTTTCACTGGATTGAAGCAACAGCCCGCTGCACAGTGAAGAATACATAATGTAGGAGCGATTGGCTGGGATATGTCCCAAAAGTGGTGCTTGATGATTGACACATGATAGGGATACACCGCGCCAACAGCAGCAGCACCACAAACAACAACGGCAAGAAAAACGGCACAATGGTGTATGAATGCCGCTAGCTGTTGTTGGGTTGTTATAGCTACGGCTTGGATGTCAGGGAAACTGTACAGCAGAGATGATCTCAATCCAATGAATTATCTCAGAAACGGCTGGAACACTTTACAGGAAGCCCACTGATCGTAGTTGAAACAATGGGTCCCTGATATTCCCATCAAGTACCCCAGTGAACATACAGATGTTGCTGCTCAACAGCCTTCCAAGGCTCCATGCGAACTTGACTCATCTTCTCTTCAATGTGTGGCTCTCAGTGTGATGCGAAGTTAGAGTCTTGAGAAGAGAGCAGATGAACACATGGGTTGATGAGCAAATGCAGCCAGGTCAACTTCACGTCTCTGATGTTAACCAGGTGTATACTGTATGGAGGCTGACCCACGCCCGTAGTCAAAGAATTAGTCAAAATACTGTAGTTGTTCAACAGATCCCAACAGTGGCATCCCCAGAATGGTGGTATTATCCCTCATTTTTGCTATGGCATGGGGTGTTGTGGCCGTGTACAACAATGGTGAATGGTTTTGATCGGGTTAGTGGTTGCCGATATACTTTTACAGTCATAAATAAGGAACTACTACTTCATAGGTAATGCTTAAGGCTCAAAAGTAAAGTACTCAATGATGCAGTCAACAGTCACTAACTAGTCGTATATTTGCCAGTTGTGATTGGTACGATTAATCGTACTGAACATACTAAATGAACACTTGTCACTCTTTGCGTAGTTTCCCACACACAACCATTCTAATATGGTTCTTGCATGTTATTGACCCAAAAATCTGCCCAGAAGATTTTCGTTGTGCTTGTGGGCATTATGTGGGAGTTTACCAAGGCGCCCACCAGCAACATTTTGAGCAAGGGAGCTATAGCCCCCACCATACAACCAGTGAAATCATGATGAAACTCACCACATGGATGGACTTGGTGAAGGTATATGGCTGTGGGTCAATACCCTGTACTTCCACTGAACATCACCTAATTAAATGACCAGTCACTAATCTTTGTTGCGATCTTCACCTACCCAACCTGTTGCTTGGTTAATATTGAACCACGGCCATATCTGAACAGCTCCCATGGTGCTTGGTAGCAATCCCCCTCCCCAACCGGGCGCGGCGCGTGCTGCCATGGTCCCAGGTCTTCTTCCAGCTTCGAATGGGCTTCGGCATGGAGAGGCGAAGCTCAGAGTGCCTGGTTTGGAACCGGGTCTCCGTTCCTGATCGGTTTCGATGAACCAGGAGTCTTTGAGACCAGGAACCATAAGTCTTTGAGAGAGACTAGATGATGCGTCTACTTTTGAATAAACCGAAAATTGAGAAAGACATACGTTTGAATATGTTGAGTATAGCAATATGTCGGTCTTCCGCAATACATACCTGAAACTGCCATGTATACACTACCTGGTTGAACAGGAATCTACCAAAATGTGTGACTCCCTCAACCGGAACCAGCAACTGCTAGCCATGGTGTACCCGCCAAGAGGCTCCCGAGTTTGACGGCGAGTGCATTTTTATGGCTAAGTCCATGTTATTTCCATCGATTTGAACATTCATGTGGCAATGGCTTCAAATCATCAAACCCTCAAATCGGTTGGTTCCCACATCGACCGGAACCAGCAACTGCTAGCCATGGTGTACCCGCCAAGAGGCTCCCGAGTTTGACGGCGACTGCATTTTTATGGCTAAGTCCATGTTATTTCCATCGATTTGAACATTCATGTGGCAATGGCTTCAAATCATCAAACCCTCAAATCGGTTGGTTCCCACAAAAGACACCCATGACTTCCTGTTCCTTCACTGGAGCCCCATGGCTGAGCCACCGCCTGAGGGGTGGGATCCCAGAATTTTTCACTAGCTTAGCTGCGGGGCTGCCAGGCAATTTGGCCGCGAGAAGATGATGATGATCTACTTCGCGCTGGGGACTGAGTCAGCATCAGCAGGATCGGATACCAACCAGGCCATTGCCAAAACAACCTTTGTCACACGGAAGTCCGATATTGGACCTCGCGGCAACATGTCAGTCCTGCTTCCAGTGTGGACAAGCGCATGGTATCTACACATCAATGAATACATAGGTCATAGTGATATCCTTCAAACATATACGATACATGTATTCATCGCAACATTCATCCAAAGAAAGCCCTTGGTGGTGGTGGTGGTGCTGCTGCTGCTGCTGCTGGTGATGTTCTCAATTCCTCACGCTTTTTTCGGGTTTGGTGCACTTTTAGGCAAATAGTTCAGTGAAGCCGCAAGTGAGCCTTGCCCAAAAGACTTTAATTTTCCCCACCCAAATGTAGAGATAGAAAAAGAACTGGAGTAATTGCAGCTACTTGCGATGGTCGATTCTAGTAAATATTCCTGGACAGAATTGGGATACTTCTGTCAGGAAGCTTTATGCACATACTTTCAGATTTGCGTACCATCTCAGGAGATGTATCCATCTCAGGGTTGCGGGTATCAATTCCAGGCTTCCAAGTATCGATCTACAGGGGATGGACTGAACCAAGGATTTCCTGAAAGTTTCTAAGTATTTGGAGGAGTTGGAGATGTTGGTTGCAAGTTCTTTTGAGGCAACGCTATGACCGCGTGTCGCGACCAAATGGTTTTCGCGCATACGCTGGATTCCAACGTGCTGGCTCAAAGAAAACGCTCTAGCTCAACACAAACGCTATAGCTCAACTTCAAGGTTCCATCTCAGATATTTTTTTTAATTTTTTTTTGTTTTCGTTGAGATGGATACGTAGGGCTGGGAAGGGTACATGGAGTGTTCGTGTGAGACGTCCCAAAAACCGGCATATGTATCTATCTCCGGGACATGTACCCATCTCAGGGGAAAAGGAAAAAAACAAAAAAAAAACAAAAAAAAAAACGTTGAGGAATTGAGATGGAATGTTGAAATGCCAAGAATGTGCGAAACTGAAGTTGCCTTTTGGAAGGTGGGAAGATGACTTTCCTGAAATGGGGATGGCAACAATCCGCGTGCCGCGTGTCGCCCTGAATGATATGCCCAAGTGTGGCTTTGTTCCGGGGAATTCCCAAACACGACATTGCAGTTGGACATTTCATTCGAGCATCGGTTATTGAATCTTGGTTGTTGCCCCCAACTATAACACCATACCCCTTGAGATAGGGACATCCTTTGGGGAAGGAGCAGGTATTTGCAGAAAGCCTTCCGATTCTGGTCATTTCTGGAGAGCTCTGGGTGGCGGGGACGCGTCTCCCCTCAGAAATGATGGTACCTCCATTGGTTGTTTCCTTAGTAAAAGCAATCCTAGCTTTGGATACTTAGGGTACCTCCGTGGCTATGTCGCGTCCTGTATCTCCAGTAGGAAAGCCACATGATTTGCCTGCAAAACATCGTGCTCTACAGTTGCTATTCATGATCCATCACAGTTGCTATTCATGATCCATGAGTAAAATTGACTGGAAAGTCATTCTGTTACACAACCATACTGAAAATTCATGAATGATCATATATCCATCGTTAGCCATCATTTTGCAAGTAATGTACCAGCCTGAAGAGCCATTATTCCCATTGATTCGTTAGTTATCATGGGTTCCTAAACCATGGAAAAGGAATAATTCCCCATCCTCAACTCCATATGAGCCCGACATCATCACCAGCGCCAGGTGTGGACTCTTTGGAAATTTGATGAGCGTGGCTGTGGATCCCTACAAACTGGCGGTGGCTTTGGCTGTGATTAGACAAAGTCTGCAGTCAATGCTGACACCCCAGGCTGCGAGATTGGTTGCTGTTCCTGACTCTGTTCCGGTGGCTCTTGTTGTTCTCGGTGCCCTTATTTGGTAGTAATTGACATTACGTCTGCTATTTGGTTGATGACCCAATCCATTTTGAGGTTCTGTGCCTGTTTGCGTAGTGGTTGATGCCACCAACCTTCGAGGTGCGCAACACCGCCGATTCAGAAACTAGAATTACCACCAATCCCATGGCTGGCGTGTTTACATCATATCTTTGCTGTTGTTGCTTAATGTTGGACATCGTCCTTCTGACCAGTGTTGCGTATTATTGTTGTCCTTCATGGGAGCTTTATACCAACAAGTCATCCATTTTTAGTAAAAGAGCAACTATCTATGGTAAAACTGTTGGTGGTTCTGAATATGGATCTCCGATAAGCCATCGCGATCCACTATAAAACCTTATTAGAATTCTTTCATCATGATAGGACACTTTTAAACCTCAACCAGGAACATGATTGCTGTTGTTTAAATGATTACGAACTCCTATTATGTTTGATTTTTAGCCATCATCAGCTATGATCGGCAAGTCTGAACCATGAATTACTGAGCATTCATTTATCATTGCAACCATCAATCATTTTTCCTGAACCATCATTAGCTATTTAATCAGCTATTGCTGATCATGCACTAATCATTAAAAGCTGATTAAATAGCTAATGATTAACTAATCATCAATTCATCAATAACTGATCACTGATCATTCATAATTGCTGATCACTCACCATCATTAATCAGCTATTCAATCAGCCATGTAACTATTTTCTATTGCTGATCATTCACTAATCATTAATAGCTGTTCAGCTATCCAATCAGCTATGATGATAAGTCTGAGAAGCCTAAACCATGCATGACCGAGCTTTATTGACGATCACTCACCATCATCATTCACATCACTGAGCAGCAAACGACCAGTGAGGTCGGAGCATCGACTGCAGGGTGCGGAGACTCAGTCCATGTTTTTGTCAGAGGTGCTGGTGTGTTGAGCCCAGGATGAGTACAGGTTATTCAAGGGTCAACAACGGGTGATGGGTGAGAATGGTGAAACATGATCAATCATTTTCTGACACTGCCCATTCATTGATTGATTATGGATCATGGCAATGATTAACAAGACTTGGAAATGGTCTAAACACTTTGTATTTTGGAAAAGTTGATGATATCATTGTAAATGCTGGTAAAGACATATGTAAAGACTACTTTACGATGCTCAATCATAGTTCATGATGGTCAATAAACGCGAAAAATCCTTGTCCACAATGTTGAATCAACAATTGATCCTTGGGGAGAACCTCCATATGTCACGAACTGACGAATGGCATCAGACATGCAGACTTCATGCTAATGGCTATGAACTAAGCATAAAAGCACGTCCTCAGGAATGCTGGTGATTATCATTTGAGTAGCTATGATTATCGCATATTCCATGATTGATCATCAATAATCAATCATTTTAATTTGACCGGTGTGCACCTCGTTATCAACTATGCCAAGCCACTAATCAACTATTGGCTTGGCGAAGACTAGTCATACTATGAAATCAAATAAATTGACCAAATGGTTCACCAACGCAAGCCTTGCCGTGTGAAGAGTCACAGCTCGCGAGGTTCGGATTGATTGGTGTTTGGCTGGCCGGACTCTCAGAGCTCCTGCTGCTAGTACTGGCACGACCACAGACACATCCAGCCGCACAGCCAGACAACGGCATGGCTATGGTTGAACCCACGTATTGATACGATGTAGCTGGCCTCACCGATCAGTGGACCAGTCTCAGTGAATCCCTTGTTAGTACCCTACCTGGTTATTAACCTACCTGGTTGTTACCTTACCTGGTTGTTACCCTACCTGGTTGTTGCTGGATTCGTCCTTGCCTGGCAATGCAGTTGTTGACCAACCCTTTGGTATTGGTAGGGATTGCACCTTGGGGATCGGGGATTCAAACCTTGGGGCCTTGGGGCTTTCTAGCCAACATCAACGACTGGTAGCACTTCTGTCTTCTGTTAGGCCGATGCTTGATAGTTTTGTTGCTAGTTCTCCACTTCTACTTGTTTGGGCCATTCTTGTTCATAATTCACCCACTGCCAAGCATGATTTGGCGTTGGTTTGTTGTCCGCCATCAAGCACCAGCTGTTCTTGGCCGTCATTGGTCACAATCATAGGTCTGGCTATTATCCACCAAGACATACCAACAGCTCCTGGTCAGTACTGTCACTGGTCATTGCTGGTCATTGCTGGGATCCCACCGTTCTGCCAGGCCGAAATCCTGCTGAGTTGGGAGATCTTGGGTCCTGCACGTGAGCGCACCGTGATCTGGAGCACTGGCTGGTGGATGGTTTTGGGGATCGTTTCGTTGGGGAGAACCATTCACTGTGGTTGGTTGGTCGGTTGGTTTGTTGGTTGGATTTGACCCATGTTGATTTTAGTTGCGATAGGGAGTTGATAGTTAGGATCTCTATGGATCCCTCCGAATTTGATACTTGTCTGGGCACGTGTTACCGGAGATTCTGAGTGCTTCCGAAACTCCTGCAGTTGGTTGCTGATGGCAAAGCTAAAGGAGGGATTGATTTGTTGCATTGTTGGGAGTACACCGTCACCAGGAGCAGCAGCACAACCATCACCATCACCACCATCATCATCATCATCATCATCATCATCATCGTCATCAAACCACAGCCGACATGTTGACTGTTCAGCTAGTGCCACGACCTTCTCCCATTGGAGGATTGTCTTCATGCTGATCTCAGTGACCACCATGTCCTCCATGACGCCCAACATGGACCTCTTCGGGCGCGAGCCTTGAGGGGACCCAGCTGCTCAGGTGATTGCTGGGGCTATCCGTGATTCACCCCTGAGAATTGTAAGCAGTGAATGACCTATTGAACGTGATTAATAGGGATCTATTCATTGTGATTCATGATCTACCGTGATCTATTTCGAACAATCATCAATGAACCATTGATCAAGCGATTCCCGATGGAAGCTACCAATTCTGGATGTTCAAAAACCCGGAGGAGACCTCTCGGCTATTTGCGCACCACTTCCTTCACCTCATGGGAAATTCGAAGTCAAGATCAGAATATGAGGGTTAAAAGAACCATCATTGTAACCATCATTAGCAACCAGTATCATCATTAGCAACCAGCATCAATGGTCTGTCATTAACCATCATGAACCGCTATTGAGCACTAGTACACATCACATTCACCCTTACTAATCATCACTGACCATTTGTTTCGCCATCATCAGCCATCATTAATCATTCTTAACCATTTTGAAATATTAGACGCAAACCATTATTGATGCTACATCAGTATGATCAAACCATTAATTAACCATCAAATTCACAACTACGAACGGTCATTAAGCATTATTGATCATCATGAGCCATTAACTGCCCACTATTTGCCATCATTTTCAGCGTCCACCAATGGTGGCACATCTGTCAGCTGCACCGAGGCATTTGGGAGGCGCACTGGGAGGCTTCCTGCTGTCCGAAGCTCGGTTCCAGGCAAACATGGCAGTCATCCGGGCCTGCTAGCAGTGGAGAAGGATCAGCAAGCAGCAGAAACAACAGCGATAGTGGACACCTGTTATACCTAACAAATCACAATGTATATACAGACACATCCATAACTAACCAACATAGATCAAGCGAACTAAACAGTTTCCTTATGGTATACTGGCGATCTAGTTTGTTATACAGGCACATCCCCTCTCCACATGACATGATCATTCCATAACTGTTTAGCTCCAGGTCATTTTTCCTCCTGTTCTCAGGGCCCTGGTCATCAGCGACATGAAGGAGGACGATCGACCTGAGTGGTATCACCAGGCGCATCCCAGCACGTCGTCATCCCGTGGTGGAAACGGGGGGGTGGTTGAGAAAGGGGACTTTACCAACAATGAAATGCAGCGAACACTTTCCATCAATACTGTACAATTGATAGATAATGATACATACTATGTAGAATATTGATCGTTTGACATGAGTAAATTGATAGATAATGATATACAGTAGATATACTATTACATTGATTGTTTGACATTGGTGATATGATCGAGGTCAAACAAGATTCCCAGGTCGCTCTCACTCATAACGGTAAAGTCTACCACGAATGACCACCACTAAGATGAATAGTTACCATCAACAACACCTAACCCCAACCACTTGCCACACACAGGTTCCACCATCAACCCCGAAGGCCCTTGGTGGTTTTGCCACGGGTGGTGGGCACCCTGGTGCTGCTTCTTATGCCTTGCCAGGTGAGGGCGGCTGCGGCCTTGGCGCTGCTGCTGTGTCTCAGTGGAGGACTCATCAAGGCCTTCGAGATCAATCCCAAGGATCCCATCCCCGACTGCCAGGGCACCCAGGGGAGGGGGACGCACCCGGCTGACCACGGCCTGACCCATGGGTTGGACCACAGCCTGACCCATGGGTTGGGAGCTGGTCC
Organism: Symbiodinium kawagutii; assembly: GCA_009767595.1. Lineage (NCBI taxonomy): Eukaryota > Dinophyceae > Suessiales > Symbiodiniaceae > Symbiodinium > Symbiodinium kawagutii. Next base: position 397,860 of record VSDK01029932.1, read on the forward strand.
GTTTGTGTACTCAGGTGGTGGCAAACTCGCTTTTTTTTTGCAGATATTTTGATTGATGAACGGATCGTCAGGTTGTGATGGAGGATTTTATTTTGCAAAGGACCGTAGAGATTTGTCTATTTGCTTAACAATTTCTTGGAAGTCCATCTAGAAGCCCATAAGTTCTCGTTTCAAGCAGAACCGGCTTGGCATGTGTGAACTTGTCCCAGCACTGCCGACACCCCGAGCGTCTCAAGGTCAGATCTTCAAGTCCTTGTCTCAAGTGATGGATGCAGCAGCCAAGACTGTGGGTGCCCATGTGGCATCTCAGTGATCATCCTGGCTCCGGCTGTCCTGGTTTCAGGTGAGGCAAGAAGTCAACCAACAGCAACACATTCTGATCACCAAAGATGCAAACAAATCCAAGATGACCATGCTTGATGAAACCAACTCTTCCACGACAAAAAAGTTTGGCTTCGCCCCCCGGTTTCGGGGGAGAGCTTCAGAAATTGCTTCGCCATTAGATCGACTTATGGCACGCCAATGTGGGTGCTGCGATGTGCTACTCAGCATGGATCGGATGGGCTAAATGCTGCCCTTCAGCGACGAAATCGTGGGTAAAGAAGCTGCCACGGAGCGGTGAGGTCTGGGAGATGACATTGTGTTCATGTAATGGCTTTGGAGTAGATCTAGCGAAGTGCAAAGGGTCATAAGCAGTTATCGCCTGCAATTGGCAGGAGAAGCATACCAATAGAAAGGATTCTGTTTTTTTCTGATGGGGCAAATGGTCACAGGGTTTTGATCAATGCTATAAGCTAGAAATAGTAGAGCTCCATACGGTACATCTACCATGTTTGCATCTAATACATTCTAACACTCAAGACATCTCGAGAGACATTTACACAACTTCAACAACTTGAGCATGCAGTCTGACCACATCACCAGATAAATCGGCTATTCAGTGATCCTAAATGGGAAGGTGTCACTTAGCAGTCTTAGCAGCCTTCCTTGTTTGTGAGTCAAGATAGAACCGCCACAGGATGGTGAATCACTTTCCACATGCTTGGTCCTTGCCATGGGTTCGACCGGTGCCCACGGAGCAACCGCCGCAACATGTGTCAGATGAGGCCCTCCTACAGATTCCCAATAGGTGAGCTGAAGAAAGGGTGGATTGGATAGCCAGCGAGCGCAGACCGCTCGTAATTCGCCATGTCGGTGATTGGTGGTTCCATGCAAGCACTGATTGTTGATGGCTCATTCCTGGTTCATACAACCAGCACAAATATCAGTCACCGTGATTCATCAGCATAGCTTTTATGATTTTTGGTTCATCATCACTAAGCCACCACTTTGGGTGCCCGTAGCAATTACTCCTGGGTGCCCGTCAAGTAGTACTGGTAGTTACCATTCATACCATGGAATCCCGGCACCTTCCGCTGCCGTGCTTGGCTCGTCTTGGTTCCTGGTGCGCTTTCTGGCGCTTGTGTGTGGGTTCCTGGCGAACGGAGATGTTGGGGTTCAATCAGGTGGTATCACCAACAAGCAATGCATATGATGTTGATCACCATCGTCATTGTCATCGTCATCATCATCATCATCATCATCATCATCATCATCATCATCATCATCATCATCATCATCATCGTCATCATCGTCATCATCATCATCATCATCATCATCATCATCATCATCATCATCCCCTTAAAAAGACTCGTGATCCCGCATGAACCATGTGATAGAACTACCCTGTAGCATTCTCAAAGCTCTCCTTCCCAAGGTGCTGCCCCAAGCCGCTGCTCGGTGCGTTGCCCCAGTGCTCACCTTTTGGATGGTGATCAGAACTCATTGATCCCCGATGGTTTGTCCCAAATCTTGGGTTGACAGGGGATCAATGATTATCATGATCCAAGATATCCGGACATGGGTTGAGAGTACCATGATCCAAGATATCGGACATGAAAATTGGGCTGAAATCGGAGGGATACAGTAGGATTGGTCTATTCTTTCTTTGTATAATTTGTGGGTGTCATGTATCATCTTTGGTTGTCTTTGGCGGTCAACCAAACTTGGGTGATCACTGATCGCTTGTCACCGATTATCATGCCCAAATCTTGGTTTACAACAGTTGTTGGTTGATGGTCAGTCATCCCGAGTTACTAAATTAAGCGCCATTAGAAGAGGGTTTAATGAGTACTAACTAGGGATGGTACTCACAGGGATGACACTAACCAGTCCTATAAGACAAATCCCATTCTGGATGTTAGCATTCAAGTGCTAATGACCCGCGCAGGATCCAAGCGTTTAGAACCAATCTCAACTGGGATTGATTTCTTCCATCAACAGTAGTGGATTACTGTATTTTTAATTAGCCAATGACCGCCATCATAAGGTCAGGACTCATTCTCACGCAGGAGCATGGCGAACTGGTTGTCAGTTGTGATGAGACGCTATCAGAATAAGATTTCCAATGGTTAAGTATCACTCACCAATGTTCTTTAATATTGACCATATACCATTCGTTACATCCAATCAGTGTGACAGTCGCTAGAGTAATGTCATTGGGCAAGGAGTGTATGTTGACCAGAAATCATAAACACAACAAGAACTCGTCGTTTTGGTCATTGCTGGTCAAACATAAGTACTTTTACCAATACTAGTATACCAACACTATCACAACTATTGTCACTGTGTTAGTACTATACTAAAATACATCAACTTGTTTGCCATATTTCATTTTCAGTAAACAGTTGCTAAGAGGTGATCATGACAGCGAGAAACAGGTAATCCAAGCTGGCTGATATATCATGGTCACTGTCATTGCTTCCAAGAAAATGCTATTGTCAGCATTACTTTGCTTGTTACCTATTGTTGCAAGAATCACCTATCGTTGCTGACAATGACCTATTAGTAGAGAAAAGGTTACCATCATACTAGTTGTATCAGTATTATCACTATTGTCAGGATTCTACTATCACCATGCCTCCTATAGTGATCACCGTGGTGATAGTGGGGAAGTATCATATCACTATATAAATATTATAAAAAAAAGCAAGTCCATGCCCGAAAATTCTTGGTGCATCCTCAGCTGCTGCGACAAGCCCTGCTCCAGGGTGCAGCCTGCGCCACATCGCACGGCGACGTTGCAGAGAGAGCAGCAAGGCGGACCCAGCGTGTCACGACTGGAGGACGAGTGACCAAGCAGTGGCATGGCATGGCGGTTCAGGTCGTTTGGTCAAACCTGGATGTTTCCTGAGACTGAGTACCTGCAGATCCACAGGTTGTCAACATTGCGTTCTTAGTGTGTACCCCCCCCAAGTTGTCTGTGGATTCCAGACTAAACGAGAGCATTTCACTTTTGAACACTTGGATGTCAAGCATAGAATCACCCGAAAGGATTTCTGGTGTGATGATGCTTCAGCTCGGAAAACCTAAGCATTGAATCCTCTAGAAGCAGTGAAGATGATATCCCAAAACGACAAATCCTCTGAGTCTATGCTTAGTCCAACCGCACCACGCAGGTAAGGAGCTGTGGCCATGAAGAAACAGCCCGCAGGGCCCGAGGAGCCGAGCTATTGGAGCTGTGAAAATGCGTGGAATGCGTGGAGAGTCGTCAGGAACAGCTACCCATCAGTGATCTGGCTATGGGTCAATATTAATCAACCAATAACGGGGGTTAATAACCAACAATAACAAGGAAACCAATGGTTAATGATGGGGAACCAGGGGTACGGGGTTTTGACCCACAGCCATCTTGTGACCAATCCTGGTTGACCAATCCTGGTTGAACTGTACAACCATCAGTGATGGTTAATGGTGACCAATCCTGGTTCTTCAAGACCCTGGAAACGAAACAGACCGAAAACGTACAGAACATCGAGACATGCGAAACATTTTGTGTTGTTGGGTTTTCACATCAACTTGCTGTAACATCAAACATCGAACATTAGTTGTTTGGTTCAAACCATCATCAACCATCACAGTCACTATCATCACTCTTAACCTGTGATCTTGAGCAATATATTGATTCACATATACTCATCATGATCAAGCATTCTTGGCCAATGATATATCTCCTCCTGTGGATCCACCGTTGCCCCGCTGTTGCCCAACATTTCGATCCCCAGGGCCACGTCTGTCGCAGGATGGGCCACGCATGAGCAAAGGCGGTCAGGGAAAGGTGCGGTCAGGGCTAGGATGCCGATGGTGGTTCTGCCTGAATAAGGGCTGGTTGGTGCCTGGCTAATGGCTGGTGATATGGCTGGTATAGTGATGGTATAATGTTATTGCTAGGTGTTGTGGTATAGTGATTGACACTTATTAAGCAGGTTTGGGGGAGTTGCTGATTATTAATTACTGGCACGTTCTGGTGTACCGATTGACCTTGGATGATTCGTGTTGAATTTGGCTGGCTGATGGCTGGTTACAACGGTTGATGGACTATCATAAACCGTCAATAGCCATCATTGACATTGACCATAAACGTTGCATGAACCGACCGTGGACAACCAGCAGCCTTGGGCAGAGTGTTATTTGCAGTGGGCCCTTGCAACCAATGTGCTTGCTTATTTTCATTCTCAACCATTGTCTACAAGTATCATAACACTTACAACATGCAAAACATATCTGAATATGATGACCATTGTCAATCACTGGTATCATAGACATCTTTGAAATATGATTTAGTCGCTCATGAACCCTCATCAAACACCCATTCAAGTTCATCCATGAAGCGTCACAACACCATGGAGCATCGTGAATCCACTAGCCGGTATTTAGTGCATATATATTTCTAGCCACGCCTTAGTGAATATCCGTCATTCTCCAGCATCCTCAGCATACCGTGACACAGCATTTCCTCGAGTTTCAAGCGCTGCCACTGCCGTGGCGCTGGCTGTGCCAAGCCGGCGCTGGCGCAGGGCGCTGCTAACGTGCGGCCAGCGGCACGAGGTGCGGAAGCTCAGAAGCAGCAAACACTTCGACGTCAATGGAATTTGAGCTTCGAAATGGAAGCCAGTGAAACCAATGGTTAAGGATGGTTAAGGATGATTAATGGTGGTGGACGATGGTGGACGATGGTGGACGATGGTGGATGATGGGGGATGATGGGGGATGATGGTGGATGATGGTGGATGATGGGGGATGATGGG
>VSDK01029932.1:403856-460482 GCA_009767595.1 Symbiodinium kawagutii
GATGGTGGATGATGGTGGATGATGATGATGATGATGATGATGGATGATGATGGATGATGGTGATGATGATGATGATGATGATGATGCTGATGATGATGGTGATGATGATGATGATGGAGATGGAGATGGATGATGGTGAATGACGGTACATATTTATTATGTTTAATGATGGCGGTTGCAAGAAAACCCGGTGTGCAACGAATGATTGGTGATTATAATCATGGTCAATTGTGATTACAGTAATGATTTTTAAAATGATGGTTGATGATGGTGAATAATTGTGAATAGTGCTTGATGATGGTTAATGGTGGTTGGCGGTTGTTGACCAACAGGATAGAAGTTATACTTTAGTCATTTCCAGGTTCGAAGAAGCTTGCCCTTGTTGGTTTTGAACGTTTGAATTTGGATATGTTTTGTTATGGAACCTTATCGTTGCTTGTTGATCCCCTAGAATGATCAACTGACAGAGGGGTAGCATTGGAAAAGAGTGGTGATGGTTGTAGTTGGACCCAAAAACAACAACCCCGTGACCCTAGAAAATCCCTAAAGTCATAAACTATGATTTGTTGATTATCTAGCTTTGCTGGGCTATTCCGCTGCTATTGCTTTGCCGCTCAATCAGTCGCTGATAATCAAGGTTATTAGGCCGACTATTGACGGTTACATTTGCCATAACCTATGGTTGCTTCTGCATCATAATCAGCAAGCATTTCTGTTTGGTGGATTTATATTTTCTATACACATTTTGTCTTTTCCCCTTCCATTCGTGATGGTTGGTGGCTCCGGACCCCTCTGGACGAGCGTTTTTGCATGTGTAATTCTGCTTGTCACAGCGCGTTTATGAGCATTTTACCACAGTGCCCGCAGGGTTTCGTAGACGTGGCATGTTTGGGTCTAGGGGATGGGGTTGGGTGGGGCATGTTGACGTTCGTTGTCATGCATCATGGTCTCGTTCAGACTTCGTTGTTCATGCATGATGTCTGACGTTCTTCAGGTTCTCGCGCCCGTCACACCATCTTGCTTCGTTGTGGGTTAGGGTCTGGGGGATGGGGTTGGGTGGGGCATGTTGACGTTCGTTGTCATGCATCATGGTCTCGTTCAGACTTCGTTGTTCATGCATGATGTCTGACGTTCTTCAGGTTCTCGCGCCCGTCACACCATCTTGCTTCGTTGTGGGTTAGGGTCTGGGGGATGGGGTTGGGTGGGGCATGTTGACGTTCGTTGTCATGCATCATGGTCTCGTTCAGACTTCGTTGTTCATGCATGATGTCTGACGTTCTTCAGGTTCTCGCGCCCGTCACACCATCTTGCTTCGTTGTGGGTTAGGGTCTGGGGGATGGGGTTGGGTGGGGCATGTTGACGTTCGTTGTCATGCATCATGGTCTCGTTCAGACTTCGTTGTTCATGCATGATGTCTGACGTTCTTCAGGTTCTCGCGCCCGTCACACCATCTTGCTTCGTTGTGGGTTAGGGTCTGGGGGATGGGGTTGGGTGGGGCATGTTGACGTTCGTTGTCACCATCATGGTCTCGTTCAGACTTCGGTGTGCATGCACCATGTTTGAGGGTCCGGAGCCATCCAATAGTTTGTAGTGGTTGAAATCCACAGGTTTGTAGACTTGGACAAATGGGAGCGAATCCAAAGAGTTTCCTCAAAATTGAGGAGGACAGCGAATGGCTGTGGCACTAGGAAAAAACAAGGCGGGCGCTCGTCCAGAGGGGTCCGGAGCGTTGGTTGATCAGCTCTTGTTTTTGGTAGGGTTAGAGACACCAACCAGATTTGATGATAAGATTCTCCAGCAATCATACTCCAAAGGAAGCTGGGGCTATTGTTGGGTGATGCCCGTGACCTGCCTACCGTGAAAACCCAACGGCTTCTTGGAACACCATCACGGTGGCGATGTTGGCCCGCCCCAGGTGTGAGTGCCAGTACAGACACGTGGGGATCCTCAGGATTTAGGGGGTGGTGCCACCCAAGCATGAGTTTTTACCAGCTTATGATGCTAATTTTTAATTTCCTGTATCTTGGCTCATCAAGTTCCCTTTCTGTGTGCCAAGGTTTACAGGATATATTGTATGATACAGTATGTAATTTCTACCTATGCTCACAATATGAAAATTGCGACGTTGGAAAGTCATTGTGGGAGCTGCATCATTGTATCACGGATGAGCAATGATTCTTTGCTGTCTATCACCGGCCGGCCCAGGAAATGAGAAAATCGGACACAGATTGTTAACCATCAAATTGATTATTGAACCTGTACGTGCATACGTATTTGAAGCCATCATGACTGTTCATTGATCTTGAAATATTGAACACCCATATGGACTTCCTTTTTCCCCAATCATCATCACAATAATGCGGACTATCATCAATCAGGACAGGTCATTGCTTTGCCATTAATCAATGAAAAAACATGAAAAAACACTTGTCAACAATTACATATTCATTAATTATCAAACAGTCTGATAATAATAAACAACACGGCTGTTTATCAATGAATGAAACATAGTCAATGTTTGATACCAGTAGACACTGTTTATCAATGTTTGTTTATTTGTTTTAAATGGTTGACATTTTCCCAAGGTTTCCTATCATTGTTTCCCATAATGGTTAATGTTTCTTATTTGTTTATCAGTTGATATGGTTTAATAAATAGCCAAGAAATGTTTATTCAACTGTTTATTAGCTGTTTATTCAACTGTTTCTTAGCTGTTTATTCAACTGATAAAACATTCACAGCTGAATGTTTTTCCATAATGTTTTAATAAACAGCCAAGAAACATTAACCATTATGAAAACCTAATCATAAGAAAGCATTAACCAATTCATAAACAGATATCTGTTAAACAACCCAGATGGTTTATGAATTGCTTTTGCCTTACCACTTCGCTGGTTGCTGCCATCCAGGATGGCCCCAGCGCAGTCGCCTGCCAGAGGCTTTCGGGGGATGAACTCTGCTGGTTGATGATGGGATGGGTTTTTCTGGGGTAAACGAACCCACCATTACTAGCCGGTTTCCCAGGGTTTCCTATCAGAAACTAAGCTGATTGCGTGGAAATCCATCATGTATGGTTGGTTTCGCTGGGTTTTCTGCTATTGAAAATAAGTGATTTTCCATTTACAGCTTGGTTTTGCAGAGGGTACAGCCAAACAACCGAAACAGTCAGGAAAGAACAAGCCGTTGGTTGAGACTGTTTAGCAATCAGCTACATGGCTGGCTGGAAATGGTTGTTGCCAAAAGGAAAACCATTTACTGTATAAATTGTGGATTGTTTATTGCTATCTTAGACTCCAAGAGTGTATGGGGATGAGCAAGCATTTTTGGGAGATTTGTTACAACTGATTAATGAACTACCATGAAGGGTATGACTAAGGAACGGGTTGACATGTCTGCAAACCTATCGTGGTTGGTGATACAGATTTTATCCGGTCTTCGCTTGCGGACACCTCCAGCAACCAACCCACCAAAGATGTGGAGGGTAGAACATCAACGATGACTACACCACTAACTGGTTCACGTGGATCCCTGGTTATCAGTATCAATCAGTATATCCAGGAATCAACATGAACCAACCCATCTTAGCAAATGATAGCAACTGTGTTGCCAATCACAACCAGTATTAATAATTAGCAGAACCTCTATTTTCTAATGAATACTGAGAACTGCACATGTGTTCTTATCATAACCAGTATTGCCCGTCCTTAGTTCAACGGGAATCCGTACGTTTCTTGTTGCTGCCAGGAGTCGCCGGATCTAGTGGCGATCGCTTTCCATCGCGCGAGGCCGATCTTGTTGGACCCTGGGTTTTTGATTTGTTGGTTAGTTGGTTAGTTGATTGGTTGATCCATTGATTGTGGGGTTCTTTGTTGATTATAAGGTTTGTTGGTGGTCAAACACGAGAGTACTCCCCATTGTTGTGAAACAACCCAGCTCCCAAATCATGTCCAAATGGGCGAGGAATTGGTGTTCATATCGCAAGCATGAACATCAACCATTTGACAATCTCGGGTGGGATGTGAATGGGACGGATATGCCTGCATTGGTTGACCCGAACATTCCATTTTGTTGACTAGCTGCATCTTGCGCAGATTTGAACCAACAGCAACTACGCAACAATAAGCACAACTACACGAGAGAAAACCATGAAACATAATTAATCAAAAATCAGCAGCTGCAGTAACAGTTCCAGTCCCAATTGAGTAAACGGTGCTTACCCTCTGGCACTAAGCTGGAAACTAGAAAACATCATTTTTGCAAGCGAATCAGCTATAAATGATGGATTGTCCGCGCAACCAGCTTCGTTTCCCAGAATGTAATTGCCAATCATCGTTTGAACTGGTGACTGTCCATTCATGGTTATAGGCTAGGGGTTATAGGCCACCTTAGATTGTGAAACTAAGCATGGTCATATCCCGGTTCTATCCCCAGCTGCAGAGCTTTTCTGGATCGTGCCGCGCAGATGGCGTCTGCTCGGAGGAGAGACAGCGCAGCGACTGCCGCGGTCTCAGGGGGACGATAGTTCACCAGCATCCATACGTATGGTTACCAATCAATGGTTTCATGGGTCATGGTTAATTAACTATAGTGGATCGATTGGTTGACCATCGATTGGTTAACCATTGACTATATATACATTGAGTTTCATGCAAGATTTTTCACCAATGAATCCCCCTGTACTTAGCCATTATTCACCATCACTAACCATGAACTTCACCATGACTCCACTCCTCACCCTCTCGTTGCTTAGCCACCGCGCTGCAAGGCCAGCACCGGCGGCCCCGCCGTGGGCATCGCCGGCGCCGGCCCCAGCGCTGGCGCCTGCTCCTCGGCACGGCGGCGGCGCAGCGAAGAGCGCAAGGCACGGGTCATGGGTTCAATGAACGGTTAACCAGCTAAATGGTGGTGGTTCAATGATAGGTGATGCTTGTTGACCGGGTAGATGATGGGAAATGATGCTCAATGAGCCATGTTGGCTAATATAATGACTGTCTATCATTGAACAAATCCAAACGGGAATAATATGCAACAATTATTGTCGATCATTAGCCCATAGATGATGGGTTCATTAAACCATCAATCATGGGATCAATGATTGACGATCATTGTTGTATATTATCCCCGATTGGATTGGTCCAATGATTGGTTCAATGATGGCTCATGAATGGTGAATAGTAGCTTTCCAATAGGGCATAGTAGGCAACAAACATTGGGAACATTAATGATTCATGATGGCTTCATGATGTTCACCAACGAATGGGTGACCATCATGAGCAACTAATAAAGTGAAGCCGTTATTGTTGGTCAATAATGATTCTTACTTGTAGCAACAATTTGCTATCCGAATCCATTTTGATGCTTAGTCCTCCCTTGTAACAGGCTTTGTCGTTGTGTACATGATTGCATTTCTACCATGAAGTTGACCATGATGAATCAGCAGTAAGTGGCAAACCACTGTCAGTTGATCTTGGTTGCATGGTTGATCAATGGCCATGATTTGTTGAACTTATCAGCTGATTCGTCAATATACGATGGTTGCCATTGACTTATCAGCATATATTGAATGTTTTAGCATATCAATGTTGATATTATATGACCATTCAATAGCACGTATCAATGATACTACTATGATATGGTTAATCATGCAATGATATGGCCATCAATTCTATGATGGCGACAATGGGGCAGTTATAGCAATGACCACATTGTATTTAATGTTGATCGATACCTATCAATTCGATCGTTGCAATCAATCCTAACTATAGCAATCCTACCGATGGTAATCTTTGATGAACTAATCTCACTAATGCGTGGTACATCAGTTCAATGGCCGTCATTACTCCGACTCAATCATGATCAAGAATCAAATATGATCATGTATAATGTCCTCAGCTTCTAAATGATTCTTGATTACTGGCTTTGGACAGTAGAATGATCACAGAATAGGCACTACGGTGCAATGTGGGCCCCCTCCTGATAAGTTGGCTCAAAAGCCATTTAACTACGGGTATATCTACCACAAATTTCTAGTTACAACTGCCACAGTTATATACCACAACATCTACCCAAATAAGTTGGTTATACGAGGTTTCTTATATCCACCTTACCTGGTAGCTACCCTAGTTATGAACCGCCGACTCTAGCGTTGGGATTGGTCTTGGCCTCGCAGGCTGCCGCGGCCGTGCCGCAGTCGCCCGCCAGAAAGAAGCAGGACCGTTACATCGAAAGCAACGAGAACAATGGGTGGTCCATGTAACATCATGGTGGTGTGGTTGTGTCATGATTGGTATACTTGATTGATAGTAGATGATAGTAGGTCACATTGATGGTTGGTTAACATGGTCAATGAGTCAATGACTGATGGTTAACTATTTGATATACTTGATAGGTAGTAGATGATAGTAGGTCACATTGGTTGATATTGGTTCATGATTGTGGTTTCCCTTTGGTAGATTTAGCTGGAAGGCAAAACCAGCAAATTTACTGGTTTCCAGGTTTCCCCACGCAATATGGCGATTTGTCATTTCCAGGTTAGTTCACCGGAGTGTATGTCAGGATTGGTACACTTGGTCCGATGGTTGGTTTTCTTGATGGTTCATATTGATTGTATAATGCTTAATTACTGTAGATATTTGATAGTTATGCTGGTTAACCATTGCTTAGATGATCAATCACCCAAGGTGAACCATCAACAAGGAATTTGGTTAATGGTATATATACGCTGTGGATGGTTGATTCGATGGTTTTCTTTTGGTCGATAACCATCATGAATTATTGCTTTATGGTTGACACCGTGCCGCTAGTGGGCCAGCATTTTCGGCAGCACGGAACAACCATTCTCATCTGGATCAACGCTTGGCAGTACCATTCCGTGGCCACCTCCATGGATTTCGCCACCGCGTGAAGAACAGTTTCCCCATGGCTTGCTGCTGACTAGGTGGACTCTAGAGCCATTGATCGACAGCACCAGTTTGTTTATTTCAGCTACAATTGGTGAAACAGATGATTTCAACCAACTGGAATCCCCCAGTGAGAGAATCCTACTGGTCCTGGAAATGGATCGGACTCCCAGCAAACGCCCCTATGGGTCCGACAGCAAGTGGGATAGAGCCAGTGGATTAGGCCAACATAGTGGGTGGCAGCATGACAGCATCTACCTCACAGATAATGACCCTGATTGATGCCCGACAGTCAATCATAAGGCGGAAAAGTTGTCGGGTTCAATGGGACCGATGTTTTCCCTGTATTAGCGGTAAACCTCTAGTGAAAATTGACATACTCATGATTAACGTGTGCCCTTGGCAGCAGTAGTGACTCTGTAATTTGTGTAAAATGTAGCGCCACTTTTGAGAAGTGAAATCCATAAAACCACCCTTCAGGTGGACTCATGTAGGGACAATAAGAAGATGGAGCCAGGATATGAACAACGAATTAGATGCGCCGCCAAATTGATCAGCATCCAGGCTTCACAAGTACTGAACATTTCTTCCTTTTCTAGCCATCAGTCCAGGGGCATATGTTTGAATCCCACGGACTGGTGAATAAACCCTTGGGAAAAAACTGGCTGTTGTGGGAATGGACCTACCAACTAGAGGTAGCTCCAACTTAGCTTATGAAGCATTGGCCATAGTCAACCCTCATGGATCACGGGCCATAGTGAACCACAGTGAACCCTTCTCACCTTATCAGTTTTGTTAATTGATTTATACAATTGTTTGCACTTGTTGATTGTTTACTAACCATACCAACCATACTAAGAATACTTAACCACGCTTAACCACTAGCCCAGCAGATTAGTCGCTAACCATAGTCAACCATTCTTGAGCACCATGGCTAACCATACTTAACCACTAGCCATACGAGTTAGTTCATTGTGAAGTATGGTTAGCTATGGTTAATTAATGTTAATTATGTTTATCACCATTGCTAAGCTGTTGATTCTTTACTGCCCCGTAACTGCCCAGCTACTCTGGTTCACCAGGAGGTTTCAGAGGCTCCCAGCAGCCCAGCGACGGCACAGGTGGGAGATGCCCCTGTGGCGACTTGGGAATTCAGTGGTTACTTAAGGGTTACTTAGTGGTGGCTTAACGATTACTTCATGGTTACTTAATGGTTAAGTCAATGATCACTTGATGGTTGAGTTGTTTTTGTTTTCTTCCGTTTGATTTGTCTTTTGTTTATGCGATTGTTTTTAGTTCGTTGGTTAGTTCGTGTTTAGTTTTTTTTTAAATACCTCTATACTTATTTTACTTGGTTTGTCAGCCAGCTTTACAAGTACATGCTAACTTGCGAACTCCGGCCCAACATCACCAACATCATTAGCATCGTCAACCACCTGATGAATGTGAATCTACGAAACTAGACACAATTCAAGTCATTTAGACTTAGAGTATCTACATTTACACTTTTTCAGTATGCAGATTCTGTTTGGATACCATGTCCTACCATCCATCACTAATGCCTCACACAATACCAACCATTATCCAAGTTTCACCGGGATCAAAAACCTCTTCGCTCAGGGCGGCCTCTTCGCACCCCCTCCCGGGCTGGAACGGACGCTGGGCGGAACGGTTGTGGCAGAACTGGGAAGGGGGGCGGCCAGGTTCATGGTTGAAGCAGTGGAGAACTCGTGGTTCGTCAGCAGTTTAACCCAGAACTGGGGGTTAGTGGTTACTGTAGTGGTTGGTTAATCATTAGTGGCTGATCATGGTTGATCATGATGGTTGGCTACTGGTGATTCATGGCGCTTTGGTTTTGGTTGTTAGCTGCTTGATGGTGGTTAGTAATGTTCACTAGTGGCTCATGGGGGAGAAGAACAAGCAGTCATGCGAAATACCATGATAAATTAGTGATGATTGATGGCGGCTAACGATTGGGACTGGTTTATTTGAAATAGTGGTGAATGGCCAATGCTGAATAGTGATTAAGTAATGTATGTTAATGGTGGAAACCTCATATTCACCATGAATCAATCGCCATTTCCTAATATCAACCACATTGCTAGCTGCCAATTGCACCATCAATCACTCATCACCCAACCCTGAGCCAATCTCCAATGAACCAGCAATCAACCAAAATCAACCAGCACAAAAACCAGCATGTCAATCATCAACATCACCACCAACTCAACTCATCACAACTCATCACCCCACCTCAACTCACCAACTTCACCAACTCAACCAGCCCAACTCACCCAACTCACCAGCAACTCAACCACCACAGGTCACCAGCTCAACCCACCAACCCTACCGAGGCCGGCGCCCTGCGACGTGCTGATGCCCCCGGGCCTCGTGGGACCTCCGCCGGGTCTGGAGACGCCGGGGATTCTGGGCGCGGAGCCCAGGGAACGCTGCAAGGGGCGGGAAGGGTGAAGGGTTCAGGTGAAGCTTGAGCTGTTGGTTGGTGAAGGGTTAAGGTGAAGGGTTAAGGTGTAGGTTAAGGAGGTGAAGGCTAAGGGGGGTGGAGGTTGGTGAAGGTTTTCGAAGGTTGGTGAAGGTTGTTGTAGCTTGATCCTGGTTGAGGTTGGTTCATTCTTGGTGAAGCTTGTTTGATGGAGGTTGGTTGAGGTTGAAGCTTGAATGTAGGTGTTGGTCAATGTTGGTGGATGGTGATTACTGATTTATCATTTGCCGTTGATGATTGTTTGCTGGATACAGCGCAAGGAACACCAGAGATTGAACAAGAGTTGGTTCGCTGGTTGAACCACAAGAACCGACCACAGATAGTGGTAGCCAACAATAAGTATATCACAGCAAGACCTGAGTGTTTTCCCTTAAGTTGGGCAGGGCAGCGTGGGTGTACCGTGGTATAATCCTTCACACCAAGAGCATTTTCCATACCAAAGTAACATCACCAAGAAAACGGAGGCTTCACAAGCTAAAGGAATGATTCTGGCTTTGGGATGGCGGGGTGCTCTTCTTAAAATTCCATTTACCTTCCCGGGTTGTTGGAAGATGAGTTTCCTGTTGGGATCTCTCCTGGTAGGGTCCTGCTGCTAGTAGTTTTCTGGAGGGTAAGATGCCTATATAATTGCCACCTTAGAAGAATATCAGCATTTTGAGAAGTCTTATCTCAATTGTCCACCTCATTGTTTGGCAGTTGATGACGACTCAATTAAATATATATACTACTATATATATATATATTTACATGCACATAAATATCTACTCATTGGAACCATTGTCAATGATTATTGACCATTCTTAATCATTGTCAACCATTGTCAAAACGTCCTTGATACTGTTTGATCATTGTTTATCAATGATTATCAACCCGTGTAAATAAATTACACCATTAGCATTCTCAATCATTGTGCGTGAATATACCATTAGTTGACCGTCCTTATCATTATGATGAATCCAACAAGCATTCGCCAGCCATTAGGTAGCAAGTATCAAGCATCAATTTACCATGAAACACTTGTTATAACCTTCAGTTATCCATTAGTCAACCATCATTTTCAAATCCGTTGCCCATTAGTTCCCCATGAAACATGAGTTATATCCACTAGTCAACCATAGGTGAACCATCAGTCAACTATTGGTTGCCCATTAGTTCACCATTAGCTACCAGTTACCAACCATCTAAAAATGCCATTGGTACTACTTACCCACTAGTCACCCATCAATCGCCACTTTTCAACCATCCAAAAAAACCATTGCACCCCCCCTCATCCTTCACTCAACCGAGGTCTGCCGGAGCTCTTGGCCAGCATGCGGCGGAAAGACTTCGTGGAGGATGGGAATGGCATGGCCGTTCAGGAGGAACCCCTGGCTTTGCTCATCCCTGTGGTCAAGGAGGGGGGGTGGATAACCCATGGATGATGATGAAAACTAATTTTTGTATAGGTGATTATATATATATATATATCAACCATTGGCTGCAGATAATTCATGTTTGTGTGAAGTTGATAACATGCGTGATCATCAAATCAACCATCACTTGGTGATATTCAGAATTATCAGGCACAAACACACTTTATTTGCTGCGAGCATTGAGCATTCGCTGTGTTTTACAAAGCTCATCATGGTCCACGTTTGATACTGGTTGGAAACTGATCAATACAAGTAGTACCGCACAAGGCGGTGGCGGAAGTTTCCAAGATAGGAGCACTATAGGAGTGTGCAGTTGTGGTTGCGACGATTGATTGTCCGAGGGATCCGAGAACTGAACATCACTTGGGCCTGACTTCCTACCTATGTGAGCATCGATCTGGCCACTTGACTGGCAGCCTATCTGTTCTTTCTATCAGTGGATCTGTTTTCTTTCTGTCTGTCTGACTGTCTATCTATCTATCTATCTGATGATCTATTCGTTTATCTATCTGCCTATGTACTTGTCTTTCTATCTACCTCACTATCTATCTCGTCATCTTTCTGTCTATGTATCTATCTATCTACCTGTCCATCTATCTATTTATCTATCTGCCCATCTATCTATCTGTCTTTCTATGTACCGAATTATTTGTCTGATCATCTATGTGTCCATCTGTCTATCTTTCTGTCTTTCTACCTGACTATCTATCTACTTATCTATCTGACTCTCGTTTCGTCTACCTATCTGTCTATCTATCGACCCATCTAGCCATCTGAATCTGGCTATCCAATTGTCTGTCTATTCCATCTATCTATTCTAGCTATTCTATCTATCTATCCATCTATCTATCTATCTATCTATCCATCTAGGTGTTTGGCCACTTTTGATAATTGGACCTTGCAAAGGTGTTCCGATCATCAAGTGTTTTGCCACTTTTGACCTGCAAATGTCCTTGGCGCGCAAGCGTTGTGCACATTTTGGCCACATAAATCACGAAAAGTGACGCGAAACGCAAGTGTTTTCCTACTTTTGTCTCCCGTGTTCCAAAAGTGTCAAAACGTGCTGTGTTTTGACACATTTGCTTCAAAATGTGCTTCTCGCCCTGGCCGCGTGCACTTTTTCGGACATGCAACTTTCAAAACTTGTTAAAAACCACGAGTTTTTGCGACTTCGGACGTGAGAATGTGCTTCGCGCGCAGGCGGCGTGCCATTTTGACCTGCAAATGTGCTTGGCGCGCAAGCGTTGTGCACATTTTGGCCGCATAAATCACGAAAAGTGACGCGAAACGCAAGTGTTTTCCTACTTTTGTCTCCTGTGTTCAAAAAGTGTCAAAACGTGCTGTGTTTTGACACATTTGCTTCAAAATGTGCTTCTCGCCCTGGCCGCGTGCACTTTTTCGGACATGCAACTTTCAAAACTTGTTAAAAACCACGAGTTTTTGCGACTTCGGACGTGAGAATGTGCTTCGCGCGCAGGCGGCGTGCCAATTTTCATGATCATATGACATCTCCGAAAAGTGGCCCGAAACGCTAGTAAAATTGCAGTTTTTATTTTGGTACAAGATTTTTCCAAGTTACATCTCCCAAAAGTGCTCCGGAGCTGACATGTTTTTACGATTTTGACTTCCAAATGTGCTCGGCGCCTAGGTTTTTTAACGATTTTGAACGTGGAATCCTCTAAAAGTGCTCCGAGCATGTAGTGTTTTTACGATTTTGACTTGCAAATGTGCTTCGCGCCTAGGTTTTTTCACGATTTTGCAAGTTGCAACTTCCAAAAGTGCTCCGACGCTGTAGTGTTTTTACGATTTTGACTTCCAAATGTGCTTCGCGCCTAGGTTTTTTAACGATTTTGCAAGTTGCATCTCCCAAAAGTGCTCCGGACCTGACATGTTTTTACGATTTTGACTTCCAAATGTGCTTCGCGCCTAGGTTTTTTAACGATTTTTGCACACACCTTCCGGCACAGTGGTCCGCACCCGCCGCTTTAGCGAGGTACCCTTCTGGACCCTCCTGAGGCACAAAACCCTGCAAAACACAGCATTTCGCGACTTTCCTAACATTTTGGCGCGCTCGCATTCTCATCTTTCGCACATCTCATCTTTCGCACATCTCATCTTTCACACATCTCTTCTTTCACACATCTGCTCAGGCGATCTGCCCTAGCTGAGTTGTCCATATTGTCGGAAGTTAGACTTCTAAACTTCCTTCGATTATCAATATTTCTTGACCCGATTATTACTAGTGCTCGCAATAACCACTATTTGTTGACACACTGGATTGGTCCATGGCAAAAATATGAAGATTTTTTGTGATTTTCCCACTTTTTGCCCGTTGGAAAACTTACCTGGAGCAACTATATGTAGTAATTATGTCTGGAAACAAGAATTAGTACAAATATCCATTCTTGACTGCACATTATACTCCAGCACGGTTTTTTACACACACGAACGGTTTTTAACGTAAGTGGTCTATATTTGGTTATATGTATATATATGCTTTGTAAACATGTATTTATTAGCATTAAATATATAAAGCAGATATACATGTAATATATGCATACAGCCATGTATTATACCCATGTATATATATATATATATATCAGACATTTATGAATATATACTTGAATATATATGTGATATGTCTATATGGTCAAGTCCACGTCCTGCCGCTCTTCTCCCCTGCCATCACCGTCACCCCTTTGTTGTTTTTCTCATCGCCAGCTCATGTAGATTTGAGCAAGGTAACGCTGGATGCTCCTTAATGAGTTCAATCGCGGTGATACCTGCCTGCTTAATGTCGCAGCTCTCCCCACAAAATCCTCGTCAATTGAACAAGTCTCTGCAATGGGGTTATAGATGTACTCTGACAGGGAGGCTTGGTGCACCATAGTCGCCCAGATTTCATGCATCAGGTGCAGTTTAGGATACATGCCAAATTTGTTTTCATGTTTCTGGTAATGAAGCCATGCTTGCAGACTGTAGCTTCGAATGAACTGCTGGAGATCACCTGCAATGGCCAGCCCTTGATCACGAGGAATCCAAAGGTCAGCAGCATAAAGAGCACGGAACACAGCATTGATCTTCGCAGTTCCATGCGCCTTTGGCACACAAAACTCACACCCGCAAGCACTGGGGACATGCCAGAAAACAAAGCTAATTAAGTAAAATGATCAAAACAACTTCAAAACAATATAGCATCAGACAAGTGTCCATTGTGTCAACGCTTTGGTCGTTCCCCAGAATTTGCTGATTCTCTTGGAAAAAGTGTTCCAAGAAAAGGCACAGGTTGGTTGTGGTGGCTGCCTTGTTCCAAGTTCCAACAGGCTCGTTGTTGCCGCCGCCCCCACACATGTGTTTGTCGATCTTGCTGATGATTTTGTTGATTTTCTGCTCTCGGCAAAATGCATTGAACAGAGCTGTGAGTTCTTTGAAGCGATCATCCATCGATGAAGCACTGAGAAACCCTTGCGCCATCAACAAACCAGCTGCTGCCCATGATTTTCCTATACCTAGATGGAACCCGTGCCATAGGTCCATCTTGTGGTATCTTGCTTTCCCATTGGTGGAGGCATCATGCCACAACCTTCGTGTGAAACTCGCTTCCCGGTTCCATGGCACATCGATTTGGCGATGGTGTGTTGCTTGCATTTCTCGCTCAGCCATTTCCCTAACATGAGCAAAAATCATTCAAAACTAAAACGTGTTTTGGCTGAAACCCATTTTTGTCTATATATGTCATTGTTTTGGCAACTGATGACCCCATAGATAAATTCATCAAAATCATGTTGGATATAAATGTTGCACACGGGTGAAAAACAAAATCATATACCTTCAAAAGTTGTGAGCACACCAAGGCACAAATCCTCCCACTCAAAAGTTTGCCCTCCCATGCACAAGTGGCATATTCCTGCTCCTTGCGAGGATTCATCACCTGCACCCCTGGGACTTCTTCTGTATGATCTGACCAAATTTGCTGATGATACCTTAGATGAATGAAACTGCTTGACAGGAAAGGGTGGTGGGGTAGCTTGACAAACACCAAAACATTGTTTCAAAAACCAAGGCTCTAAGTAAGACCAGTCTCCTTTATTGCCGATGACAACAGGGTACATCTTGCCATCACTTCCAAGGTCCACCCCATGCTCTTGAAGATAAGCAAACTCAGCTGTCACCATTTCGAATATGGCGTTCCAAATACGGGGGTCGTCCTTGTAGAATTCCTGCCACGATAGTGATCTATGGTGTGAATAGGGATGTAAAATCATGGTTACTCAACAATATATATTGAAAAAGTTTTTGAACAATACCAAAAAAACCCTGACCTTCTGGCACATCACCATGAGCATGCGGGTGTACATTCCCGATTTCAAAAAGTTCAATGGGAATGCTGGTTCTCCAAGATCTTGCAAAGTGTCATAGAGCTGCATGTCTCGCTTGGAAGTCCCAAACCCTATAGGTGATTGAAACGACAGGATTAGAATCCCACCCTTCTTGAAGGACACCCCCTCGTCGCCATGGAGGTACAAGGGCACACACTGCTCAGGACGTAGGCGCCCACAATCAAATTCAGAAAACAATTGAAAACATGGGCAAATCTTTCTAAACCTCGACCAAAATGTGCATAGAAGAGGTTTTGCTTCAGCCAAGCTTGAATACCCTCCCAAGATGTGGTCCAAATCCCGGTAATCATACAAAGTCTTCAAAAAATCTCTGGGACGCAGCCAGGGGAACCCACGCAGTGGTGGATCGCTTTGAATTGTAATCGGGACTGGATAGATAAGCTTGTTTTTCCTGAAAGTGCGTTCGACCACCTCTTCCTGCATCGCTTTGTGTCTCCCGACTGTCCAGTCATAGGAGTATATTGGATTGATATTATATATATTATGTTATATAAGTTAAAACTGAATTTAAACACACATATATGATATAGATATATAGATCTACATGTTATAGGATCACAAATTATAGCACATGTAATAACACATCTTTTCAGGGCTCCAGTAAAAACAAAAACATATAATCAACAATGTCAGAAGTCAGACTTCTTGGGGTTCGCGTTGTGAAGAGCGCAAAGCACTGGGCAAAGGGCATGGCTCAAGTGAGTCTCACGAGCATCCGCCCACTCAGCTTTGGCAAAGTTGATGATCTCCCGGCATGGTTCCTCACTACACCAGGTTGAGTAGCAAACCAGCGTTGGGGACAAACGGACTTTCAGTCTCTCACAAAGATTTTCCTCAAGGTATTGGATGTCACATTGATTGCTGGATCGTGAAATATGATATTATGACATGCAGGCTCAATGCACCACATGACATGCTCAAATCACATATCTTAAGACCAAGCGTCACCCTTTCCATAGCGCCATGCAAGCTGGTATGCCTTCTGTGAGGGACCTGGCATAAGGCCGGGGGCTGGAAAGCAATGAGTTTGGATGGGGCAACTTTGCAAAATAGCCAGTGGCGCTCAGACGTTTTTGCCACTACAGTGTGAATCGCTTCTAGCTGTCAGAAATTTTGAGAATGCACACTTCCAAGCACCACAGGGAATCCGTAGGCGCAAGCTTGTGCAATAATCCACATGTGGTTCTCCACATGTTTCAACCCCGAAAGAAATCCCAAAAGCCATGGAGTCGCAACTGATATTATCAGCAAACACACGCTGTTAGCTTTATAATTGAAACATGGCAAAAATCAAAAGCAGTTATAACTTGAACTATATCACCAGCTGTCGATCCTCATGTCTTGGGATTACTGCTGTTTTGCAGCACGCTTCCTCTTTCGGCGCGGCTGCACATCAGGTGCATCACCTGCATCAGCTTTGGGCTGCTTCGCTTTGCGTGCCCCGGACTTAGCTTTGGCCTTGGCCTTTCCTTTGGGCTGGCGGGTACGGTTTGGCTTCTCAGGCTTCTCAGGCTTCTCAGTCTTTGAAGCTCTGGCCTCCTTGATCACTGACCTAGATCAATCCAGATATGGAGGGAATGGGACAGCAGTTTGTTCCACAAACTCTTGCCACAAACAATCAAACAATTTGTTGATATATTGATCAATTAAATGTTTGAATCTGAGCATCCTGCTTCTGCTCGCTTTCAAGAGCGATCAAATCGGTGCACCTGGGTTCCCAAAAACATTATTGTGATTATACCGGGTCTCAACACGGTCAGTGGCATTAGGAAAACAGCTATGTTCGGTTGTTTGCCATTTTCATCCCAGGCACAACTGTCTCACCTGAGTTTTCTCTTGGGTAATCGTCGTTTCCAACCTGAGTGCGGTAAAGTTGATCTAGCACAAATGTGGCAATATGATGTTGTGTATCACAACCAATCTATCAGTAGATATTTTTTAATAGATTGTGTATATATTTATTTCTTTATATAAATATATCTATCATCAAACCTTCAAAAGTCTTATATTTGTTCGTTTCCCTTTGGCAAATATGGTCATCGAACCATACCATGAAAGGTTAAAGGTGGATGCAGGGTTGACTCTGCCAGTTGCCAACCACCTCAATTGAGAGATCCATCAGTTGACTCGCCGTTGAGCATGTTGTAGGATCCTGGGCAGGGCGGCAATGCATGCGTTTTGAAACCCTTGCGTCAGGCATTCAGTTTTCAACATGTGCGGTGAAATCATGCCACATGGACTTTCAAGAAATATGGATGTTGCAAATAGTATCCTTTCATAGCATGCCTTTACCAGCAAATGGGTATATATAAATATATCCTTGATCAACATTCAGCGCCCAGGAATGCAGCCCTGGATCGAAGATCGAAGTGGCAGAGGCAAATAGCGGCCTGTGCGTTGATTGCGTGGCTCGGCAAAGCCGTATTAGATTGGCTGATACTGTCGTTGGGGTGAAGATGATCAAGGACTGCACTTTGGTTTATGGTGGCTTTCGCTACAATGAGTTAAAATTTAAAGTGAAACAGTAACTTAGCAAAAATCATTTGGAGAGTGCGGTCATTGAGAAACCCTCAAGGTGGTATGCACATGCCTGACTCAACCAGCACTGATTGGAAGTCCCCTGGCTGGATTTGGATTTGGGGGCATAGTCAGAGGCACAGGATTGAAAGCAGTGGACATGTATGTATATATGATAAATCATACTTCAAATGGACCTATCTTATCAAACAACCTCCACCAAACAGAAACATGTTCGACGCTGATAGTGCCCCAAGCCTTGTCACACGTCTCCATCATCTTGATGTCAAGAGTGATCAATGACCGTCTTGCTAAGACAGATCCAGCTGCGCAATTTTTGCTTTGCACTGATTGTTGTTGTGTATGGTGCATTGTTCTTTTCGAAGGAAAAAGAACCAACATTATTACACATAGTACAAATACCAAAATCATGAGCAGCATTTACATTGCTGGCCGTTATCAAGGTGTGGCCCATGTATTGCCCAGAAACTCAGTCAAGCGGTCACACTTATGAGTTCCATCTTTCAAGTCCATCTTCATCTCGGTGACAAAGGAAGCAAATTTCTTGTGAGATGCTTGGAACTTGCCCTTGAGATCCAAGAATCCATCCTTCAACCTAGGCTGGAATAAATAGATCCATGTATCTATATATGTTTATAAATATAGCTATACATAAATAAATCAATGTATAATATATATGACCATCACATTATTCACGATTTCCTGATTGGGTTGTCAGCCCTGTGGAAATGCAAATCGGCTGTAGGCACAAAACACACACACACACACACTGGACAATATATTGCAGGGTTGAAACTTCTGAGACTCAGGGTGCGCCGATGGGATCTTCTGGTCAACATCTTTTGCCAGTTTGGAAATCGAATTAATCTTGTCATTCATGGTGGTCATGTAGCGCTCCAGGTCCGGGATAGGCTGACAAAGGATGAGTGAGTGATAAGATGGAAGCAAGGGTTTCCCAACAAGCAACAGCTAACAGTTGTAGATCACACCAAGAAAGCTATATGATCAGCCATGCCTTGTCCCCCAGAACCTCCGGTTCAGGAATTCCACCAGGCATATCCAAGTTCATGTCGTCCAGCAAACCTTCTTGACCAGCAGCAGGAGTTTTGTCCTTAAATTGACACGCCAAATGTGGATGATGAAATATATACTATATATATATATATATTCCAGCAGTTGGAGTAATGTTCATCTTATTCTGACTGAATCACATGTTTTGGAGCCAAGTATCGGGTCTGTCAGTTTGTTCCCTGACCCTATCAATTTCTGCCCTCTTCTCTGCTGCTTTATCTTCCACGATGACCCAGTACTCAGGCACCTTCTCATCGTATTGCCATGTTCTCAGGGGTGAAAGGATGCTGGGGTGACCATGGCAGGCTGTCGCAATTCAAGTTGGGAACATGAGAAACTGTTTGATTATATTTAAGCATGTGCATACACATGTGTACTGTATGTATATTACTATATGTGTGTCTATTTGTATCATATATATATTGCTTAGATATGCATTTTAAAAACAATCAATGTATTTGTTTGTTTGGTTGTGAAAGTTCGCCATGTATACAACACATTCAGTGTGGAAGTAAATTACTCTACATTCCATTCTGACTAATCTAGAAAAAAGGAATCATGATTCTGGCCTTTTGTGCGTCTCGGGGAATCTGTTGCAAAATGCGATCACTGCTTGGATGGATTTGGTGCTCATGTTCAGGTCCTTGTCCTTTTTCATCCGCTCTTCAGTCATCCATCTACCCCACTTTTCACGAGATTTTTCTGACATCTTCTCCTTCAAGATTTGCACTCGTGTGACCAGCTCTTTCTGGCAGGGACGGCAGGGCTGATTTAAATAAACATATCATGAATTATAGAAGGGTCTATTGTGCTGGAGTGGTGATCATTTTTCTCAATACATATAGTTGTAACACTACATATATGTATAGACATAAAAATATATATATATATATATATTATACATATAAGTTTCACATATTCTTAGATATATGAATCCTACAAGGGTAACTGTTTTGCGCATGTATGGGAAATCTGGGTCGAGCCCATTGAAGATACTGGCGCTGAATGAAATGGACGAACACCCCAAACATGTTTTGGATTGTTTTGGGTTCCAACCTTGCCTTCACCTTCTTGTAATGCTGTCGGTCACAACCAAACTTGGCTAGTGACTCCAGCAATGCCAATTCCACTATTTCCCTGGACTCGCCGCCCTGCTGGTAATCTTCCCGAACATGATCGGGCACGTTGGTACGGCCACTCACCTTTTTCTCGCAGAGCCGCCGGCATCGCATACGTAGCGCATCTGCCGAGATGGGCACCTGAAGTAGGCAGTTCAAAGACGTTTGCGTTCAAGTTTCTTGTTGGGTAGCAAGTTGTTGAAAGCTGTTGGTGATATCAAGTTAAGATAAATATGATATATATTTTTGATTTTTGTTATAGATATGAATGAATATTTTAATGTTTGTGACCCTGGCAAATTATAAATTCATCAAAGGGACAACCCTTCCATCAGCAGTAGCTATAGATTGGTTTTCACCGTTCCAATCGCCGAAACCATCCTCCTCCTCATCATCCTCAACCTCCTCATCTTCATCCGGTAGTGCTTTCCCTGCTGTGTTTGTGGACATCGTGCCATACTTGGTCTCAAGTGCAGCGATTGCCTGACTCACCCCAGAGAGCTTCTCTTGCACCTCAGACCCAGTCTTTGCCTGACTGCTCACTTCTGCCTGGATCGCATTGATCTTTTCCAAGATCACCTTCTGGTTCTCTTGGGCTACCTGTGGGCTGCTGAACACTGCCATTTGTAGGCCAACAGGATTTTCATGCTGAATGTGATGTTGGATCAGTTTTTGCAGTAATGTATTGACAAAACAATGCACATACGTTACAACATATACCTGCAAAAATATGTTGTACAAATGTACTATATTTTTTTATGTCTATACATATATATATATATATGGGTGTTTTCTGTGCATGATTTCAATTACTCTACACCCTTGGACGGGCCCTCATGTCTTTTGCCAAGATTCTTGACGAACAATCGAGGCGATGTCATCAGAGGTCATGCTGGGCTTTGAGGCTGGAGTGGAGGGAGCACTGGTTGCCACAGGTGAAGATGCTGGCACCGCTGTCTTCTTTGCAGTGGGCACCTAAGATCATTTGTGTTTGACCTAAATGGTTAAACCCATATATGTATATATATTATATAGAGATAACACCACTGGAGTGCCAAGATTAATGTCAAGAGTCTTCGGTTGCCCCCTGGCTCACCAAAGTTGAAGGCAGACGTCGTAGCGCACCACCAGAAGGCTTAGTTGCATAGCAACAGAAGGTGATAAAATGATTTGATGCATGCGCACATCACACTGGCCCACCTCACAGCTGCCAAGACACTGTTCCACCAGCACCTTTCTGGGGTGAAGGCGCTTCATGCTTGACAGCTGCTTGTGGTGCAGAAGCCTCAGGCTGTGCGCACATGCTGGGCTGGGATGCAATTGGTCTTGAATCGAGAACATCGATCCTTTTCAATTGGTAGCGTGGTTTGCTTTCACATATCAAATTTTATCCAAGGAACAGCTTTCGGTGATCCAAGAGAAGCCAATATCGTTTTTACCTGCCAGAAGTGAGTGGGGAATGTTGAGGGTAGCCCCATCCATGTCCTTTATTGACTTATAAGGTCAGCATGTATATCAATATTGTGTTTGTATATATAGGTGCAATTTGAACATGTGTTGTAAATAACTTTGCATACCATGTCTTGAACTTACTCAATGGGTTTCCTTGTAAAAAAAAGTTTGAACTTTTTTGCTGGGTTGGGTTCGCGCGACCGTGGGGCCTCCATTTTCAGACCCCCGGCGGTCGCGCGAACCCAACCAAAAAAAGTTTAAAGTTTGGCCACTCGCTGGGTAAGTGAATGTATATGCATGTAGTGGAGGAATCATGTTCCAATGTTCAACCCTGCACTTTGCGCCAAGGACCCGCCTGCTGCTCATCCAATGTCTTGCCAGGCTCGAGTTGGATTCCAGCAAGCTGGGCCGCAGTCTGAATGCCATTGACCAGGGTCTCACAGCTCCACTGCCGACTGGGCAGAGAAGCCATGTTGTCAGTCATGCTGGGATACCTTTTGCTAAAGCTGATCTTTCCAAAAAGCTGCAAGAATCGAAAGTATCTTAAAGGGTTCATGCCACTTGTATGCAGCTGCAGGGTATACCATTACACTTCTGTGAAAATGCATTGGCTTGTTTTATGCCTGCCCCGGTTGGGTTTAGCACAGTTCATGGCCAGAATTCAGAAATCTAGCATCTCGACATGTGCCCCAAGGCTCTCCATCAATAAAAGTACAATATCACAGAAGGCATCAAAAAAGACCCTGTTCGGTGAACGCAATATTTACGTAATTTTTACACATCTTGAACGCTTTTTGAACGCCTTTTGAACGCCTTTTGAACGCCTTTTGAACGCTTTCCGAACGGTTTCATTTTTAGAACTACATGTACACTGTTTTTTTACGGTTTTTAACGTTCAGATTACGGTATTTATCGCTCACGAACGGTATGGATTGTATGAGAGCCTTGGAGCCTTCAAAAGTGAATTGGTCCACCCATGAGTCCCACAAAGGCTTTTCAGGCACCACAGGAAATCCTACAGCTGACGCCATGAAATAATAATAGAAACAACATGGTTTTCCAAAGCCCTCATGGTTTTGGTGGAGGTAGGAAAGGCTCACGAGGCTGTCCCCATAGCCCCATTTCCTCCCGACGATGAAGGATTTCAAACTCTTCAGGGAAAACTTTCCTCCACTCAGATGGACATCGTAAATTGCGGTTGCCACGGGCATACCGCAGTGGTTCCATCAGGTTTGCTTCCTCCCAGTCACTCCAGCAAAGCTTCTGGAATTGCTGTGGCCCAGCCAAACCTGACTTGATGGGAGGCTTGCCGACTCCATGTTGAACAAGGCGGTCGAAGACAGCCAGGACACGCTGAGCGAATGCCATCGGGTATACCCTGAGTGGATGGAGAAATGAGCAATGATCACGATCGAGGGAAACATGGGTAAACCAAATTCAGCCACTCATCACATCACAAATTTCAAATGTGTCCACTATTGGGGCCCTGACTGTGTTGTCTTGAGGTCTTTTGTGCCATGGTAGCCTGTTTTACCTTTTTTGGTTTGGTAACGGATCACAGGTTTGTAGCCCTCATTCTTCTTCTTGTCCTTGGCCTGCTGCGCCCTTGTATAGATGCCCAGGTCTAAGAGGCCAATGTGTGGATTGTTTCCGAATCCATGATGTCGCTTAGGCGATGGTGATCCATACATCCCCATCCACCAGCCCATCTTGTAAACCTAGGGGCGCTGATGTCATGGGAAGATGTTTTCAGTAAACTGACACATGTTGGATACCTGCCATACATGCCATAACATGCAACCAAAAAACGCGCACTTGCTTGGTCAACCATTCGAAACGAAAGTACTTCGTCATGAGAGACGATGACGGCTGTTCTAGCAAGAACGACCCACCCCTGGCAACAATCAGGATCATCAGCAAAACTGTCCTTGGCCACAGTGCAGGAGACATCGAGGTCAATTGGTGGGGCGCCCAAATCCGCAAGCGTTGTCAACTGTCTTGTGAGAACTATACCGAAACTCAAAACCATGTGATCAAACATTTATATCGATACCATTGTTTCAAGGAAACATTGATCAATATATTAATCAAGAATCCGGCTGACCATCTGGTTTGCAGCTGATATATATGATCGATTTTCATCCCCATTCGGATTCAGAATGCTGCGCTTACTTGTGCCAACGTTGATGTGCACCCAGCTGGAGCAAACTGTCCCGAATAGGACGAATAGATTGTCCTCCCGCCCATTGAGGATCATCCAGATACAAAGCCTTAGGGCAGCAGGTTGGAAGAACCGAACAATTGATGGGAAAGCAGCCTGTTAAAATGTGTTACATTTACATCATATGATGTTTCACGGCATGGCATGTCCCCAATGGATACTTTGGACCACTGCAGCTCTGTGTTGGAATATGAGCTGCGACATTTCTGATGAGATAAACATGAAACTTGGCCATTGCACATGTGCACCCCATGAATCAAGCCAGAGAACAAAAATCCTGATTTGGAAAGGACGTCCATTGGACTGTTGGGCATGTTCGGCATGAAGCGAATATCGCAGGCCATAGATGGGTGATGGTCCCCCCGAATGCATTGAAACACATTCGCTTCACCAGCAAAGAACTCGATGAATGTCAAATCCTGCGCATTTGGGGTGGGCTGGATTTCACAAAGGTTTTAACATTTATCTGTCAGCACATACACGTATATATAAATATTGTAGCTCTGCAAAATTCATGTGGATATATAAGAATATATTTCGATATTTGATCATAAATTGAATATATCTATAGCACACTCAAACATATCATAAATTATGCTGTTGGAAATGTGACATTACACAAAATATATGTGCATGATGCACATTATTTTGCAGACATGTGTTGCCTATATCCACTGTATATATATTATGTTATTTATGTTCAAAGCCATGCTCGATCCTTATCCAGTGCCAATGCCATTGACTCAATCCAGTCCTGGGTGACCTCTGGGAAAGATCCAAAAGCCACCAACAGGATCATCCATATGTATGCCTTGGCGCTGAGGATGCGACATCCTCCACAGATGGCGCTTGACACTCTAAATGATGGTCCCAAATGATAGCCCTATAGTGTTTCAAGCCTATCATGACAACCTTGGTCAACTACACCATCATGCATACAATAGAAAATCTATCTACACCCGACTATAATATATCAGAAATAAATGACAAATCTATATTACTTATAAATACATATATATACATATATATATATATATATTTATTTACATACAGAGATGTCTATTTATACAAATGTATATCAAGTGTATATATGTCATATCACAATCAAGGTATATATATATATATAAGATATAGAATAAATGAATAAATGTATGTAAATATATTGTATTAAAAAAATATATAAATATATCAAGATATTGTTTTTTTTATCTCTCTGTCTATCTATAGGTCTACTTGGCTGGTGCTACAGTGGGTTTGTGCATGGGTCTTTGATGATACCATTGTTTTGCCAGAGCACCTTCGGCGCCCCAAGGCTGATCAGCCTTTCCACAAGGAGATCCATCGAAGGCACTTTGCCGGTCATGGCTGGGTTCCCCCAATCCCCGCAACACTTGTTGCCAAGCCAGAGTACTATATGGAACTGAAGCGGGCGACAATGCAAGTGAAACTCATTGCAAAGAATGATCCATAGCGAAGGCTATTGTTCAAGCACGCATGCATTTTCAAAATGGCCGAGCTTTTGATTGGAAATCCAAATATGCATCTAAAATATCACCTGCTGGTTGGAAAAAAACAGGCCAGAGCTACGGTCTCTCAGCCGATGTTGGGCAACCCTTTTGGCAAAGCTCCTCTTGACCCCAGTGCTGCGCCTTGATGGCATGGAAGCAAGCACCTGGCACTACAGGTATCGCATGAAGTCTGGGAATTGTGTTTGGAAGGGTTACATATATCATTTATATCTATATAAAAAAGTCTGTGTTTACCAATCAAATATATATATATATATATATGTATAGTTTCATGACCCACTCTTCATTTGCAAGAGGGAACATGTGGTTTGTATAGATTGACGCACACATGTTTGATCATGATAGTTAAAGTGATGATGAATGATGATAATAATCATAATGATGATAATTTAAATGATAAACAATGTATGCGCCTTGCCAATGATAGGCCCACAGGATCCATCAATAATTGAACGCAGGTTGATTGTTGGCTTGATTGATCAAAGAAAGTTCCAACCATGAACCATGAAAGTTCTGTGGCAGAAGCGAAAGGCCAACCCAACCCTCTTTCGAACGCTTGATTTTTCTTTAGGCTTGTGGATCCGCAATTGGGAAATGTTTCCAACGCAGAATCCTATCTTGGCTGAGTGGCAAAGCGAGTGAAAATGAACATTGCAATTCACATCCAATATGCACACATTCACGAACAGTTAGCCCACTTTGCGAGCTGCAAATTAAAATCGCAGGTTGTATGCTGCATTCAACATGAGACCCCAAGGTTCATTCAAACATTGGTTTTAATTGAGTTATTGATTTTAAAACCCTTGCGAGCAACAACGCGCTAAACCCAAAACACTTCATATATCCATCACTCAGCCTTAGGGTCTCTGTTGCAAACAGCCTCCTTCGTTTTGTGGCAAACCCAAGTTTCCAAAAGCAACAGCTGACATTCAGCAAACAGATTTAAATTGGAAGTTGGCACATGTTCTCATGGCATTGCGCCAAAAACATATACATGGAATAGTTGCATATATATCATATGGGTCCCCATATGCTAAACTGTATTTGCGTGGGTTGCCATCCTACAGCGCAATCAAGGGTTGCACCACTGCATCCATCAACAGGATTTACAGCACATCGTCCCCTCCAGCAGCTTCCATTGCACTGCAGTGCGAGGACTTCAACTGATCACGAAGCTTCACAAGCTCAGCGTCCTTTGGGTCCCCATGCTTGCTCTTTTGCAAGGCCTGCACCTGGGCGACGTGTTGGGTAACAATGGGCTTTATATATTATATATATCATCTTTTATGACGTTCCAAATTTACAAGTTTGATTGGCTATATAAACAAATTGTGTCACATAAGCCATTTATATATGTTCAACCTTTGGGAAACCCAATCTCTATGGGGTGTCGCTTCCAATGCTAATACAGGGGCATTTTAAAAACTTCAGATCAAGACAAACAACATGGAAAACAGCTCTGAGGTTATGACGTAAATGTGTGCCAGTGCCAAATTGGTGTACACACATGAGGTCGGACACCCGAAGTAAGCAATCTGCTTGAACTTGCATTTGGAACCTTTCTTCGCGTTCTGGTTGGGGACCTTGACCCCCACACAGCACCGGTTCCAATACACACTGAGTTGAACTGCCTTCTTATCATACTCCAAATCCTGCCACGATGGGTGTGTGCAGTGCGAAGATCGGCACTCCTGAAGCACATGGACAATTTTTTGGACATATGTATCCACAGGTGGCTCTTGTGTTTTGCCTTTGTTGTTTCTTGGCTTGCGTGTTCCAGTGCTAGTTCTCTTTGTTGGCAACTTTGCCTCTGTAGTTCCCTGACTCTTTGTTGCAGGCTGCTTTTTGCTCTTTGATCTTGTTCCACGTTTTCTTGGCAATGCTTTTTGTAGCAAGCTCAGCCTGCGGTGCTTTTTCCCTTTCATGGCTGCCCGGCCTTTTTTGCATTGAAAGGAGGCCACAACTTCGGTTGATCTAGCATTGTCCTCGTCCTCCACCACCACGACTGGATCAACTTGATCTGGGCCATGACTGTCGGGAACACAGTTTCGTTGAGATTCGCTGTGGGCTGGGCTTGTGTCCTGCTGCTTCTTCTTCTTCATCGATTTCTTTCCAAGTGATGATCTTGTTTGCTTGCTGCGTGTCTTGCTGCCTTTCTTGGCCTCTTGCTTGTTGCTCTTCTTCTTTGCATCATTTTCCTTTTTGGTTTGCTTCTTTTCCAATTTCAATCGTTCCTTCTCCTCCTTTTGTTGTTGCTTCAATGCCTTTGCTTCTTTTTTCTTTTGGTTTTTGTTTGCCTTGGCCCTGAATTGCATTCTGCGTGTCACCACCTGTGCTTCAGTTTGTTTTGGCAAGGGTTCCTGCGCCTCATTGGCCTGATTGTTCTCAGCAGCTTGAGTTGGTTGATTGGATTCACGAGGGGATTCAGGTATCACCTGCTGGGACTCATCATCCAATAAAGTGGGGGCACAGGACTTGTCATCATCGGGAATGGGATCTGGCGCATCTGCGCTTGGCTGCTGGTTGCTCTTGGCAAAGAGTCGTCGAGGAACTACTTGGCCAAACTCCTGCCAACAGAGCCATGTGTGGTATCTGGAGTTGATTAGTGATGCATATTTTGCAAAAGAGTATGGTTGGATTTTTCTACCAATACATTTTTAAAGATATAATAATAGATCTACCAAACTATATGGTCAAACCGTTTGATTATAATGCAAGATTGAAAATTGGCTGTGGCTGTAAACCTGTCGGGCCCCCAAACCCTACCTGTGTCTTCTGTTGCTTTGCCTGGGCCTCTGCTTTGTCCAAATTGCTCATGGTTTGGGCGGCAATGTTGCTAGTGAACAAAGATGTAGGGCTGCATGGCAATAGTGTGTCGTCACCATCAGCTGCCAATACAAGCGAGTCCAGCACAGCAACAGAGCCTGAACAAACCCAACAAGGATTTATATTTTTTGGGTTGCCTCACAATGAGCCTCGAAACATGGAAATATCACAGTTTTCTACAAAACGAAATGTACATTAAGGCTGGTGAATTATTTGCATTGAAGTTTGCACCATTTAACTCAGCCAGGAGGGTGGTGTGAGATGGTGTGAAGTTCAAGCATACAACTTATTCAACCAACCTTTCCCCTGAAAATCCCCAACATTAAACATGTATATCAAGGATTGGGGCCAGCATCCTGCCTTCGCCTGCGCAGGGTTCTTCTGGCAGTGCATCAGAAGGCACGGTGGCTGCGGGAGCTGGTTGGCCCAAGGCCCCCTGTGACTGTGAAGCTTCCCAGATCTTCCCGAGGTCATTCAGGTTGTAGATGCCAGTCCTCAACATGTGCAACCAAAAGTTTTGATTGGTCAAAGATCTAGTGGATCAACAGGATATAGAATTCATTCCACCCATGGAGACATAACGAGGGAGAAAGAAGGGACATATATTAATTTATCATTTTTAAAACACTTTATACATATAAATATAAATCAATATATGTCAATATCGATGGAAGATATATGATATGTTGACCTTGTTTGGAAATTGTAGTTCCAAATCATTGCATGTACATTATATGGGGGTTTTGACTCCATGCAGCTTGGCATCTGCTGCATTGCTTCCAAAGCTCCAATGACATCAGCGGATACGGTGGCTGACTTTGGGAGCCCATCCTCTTCATCCGAAGAAATGTCCAATAAAACAACTGCATCCTGTTGCAGTGCGCAGGGCGAAACATTAAAGGACAAACCACATAACCTGTAAATGTGTTTTGCAAAACACATTTACCCTAAATAAGTTTATCATGATTTATCTATATTCAGTTAAAATCTGTATACATATAAAAAGTCTTATATGATGTTTTTGGATACTCTCATGCATCAATACTACTGACCCCAGCCCTTCCTGTTGAGCTGTTGTTGGACACACCGCTTCATAAGCATCGTCAAGATCTTTGTTCATGGCATCAGCTGATAGGCGATGGGCCTGGATGCCCGTTGGTATATCATCATACTCGGGTTCCAAGTAAGGTGTGTCCATTTGATTCTCCATGCGCTCGACCCTCTCGGCAACACTGTCATGTGGGGGTTCAACTGGTTCTGCCAAAGCATGTAGAATGGGATCATCCAAACCTGGATTCGATGCAACGGATAATCGTGTGTTCCCCGGAGCTGGGTCAACCACTGCTGAAGTTGGAGCGGGCTGAGCTGGAACTTCTGGAAGACTTGGTTTCCTTCTCAACGGCGACCACTCCTTCAGGGCAATTGCATTTTGTGATACCAGTATTTTGCATCTTTTTGTTTGTACATCTTCCATCATCTGATTTAAAACAGTAACATAGCATTATTAAAGCAGGGTACCCCGCTTTTGCAAACAATGTTTGGCATTGATTTGTTTCAAGTCAAACTGTGCACCTTTACATTGATGCCCATGCGCTCCACCAGGCCAATGATCACGGGATCCTTGCTTTTGGCTGGATGTTAGCTTTGAAGCTGATTTTGCACAAAGGACTGATGGGGTGATTTGGGTGTGGTATTTTTACATTGGTTGAAACTTATATGGGTACCCGGCATTGGTATATTATCATTTGGTGATCATTTTATCTTCCATGATTTGGGTCAGTACTGTTGTGTGACTGTACCCTATGGCAAATGTTCAACACTGATATATCTTGGAAAAGGTAAGTGCATAACGGTGGACATGTTAATTCCAAAGCTGAGAATCGGTTGGAGGAACATCTCGGTAACATAGCTGTTTGAGAACTTGAATAAGATCTCTGATTGCCCATGCCTGCTTATAGCAGTGTTCCAAGCTCATGCTGACCTTCGACGTTTGGTAGAACCAATCGATGGATTGGATCAGTCGATCCAATGCTGGGAGCTTCAAATCGTTTTGGCGCATCAAGTCTAGAATTGGGATGAGAGCAGCGCTATTCAAGACACAATTAGCGCAACTCTTGTCCACCTCAGCATCCGTCGCCACTTGGTTGATCTCATCAAAGTGCCGGATCAAGTGATGCTTCTCCCGAACTTGAGCCCTGATTTTGGGGTCATCATCCCAAAGCTTGCTAAGGTTCCCCAAATCGTACTTCCCAACTCTCAAAGGGGGTGAATCCACATGTTCCCGTGGTGATCCACTGCCACTGGACCCGCTGCTGGGCGCAGACTTCATAGAATGTCGCCTTCGCGGCGCCATGAACCCTTCCCTCCAAAGTGCAAATTGGAAGCGCAACCCTTTGCAGGAGCAAGAAGCAGCAACGGATGACGGTTCGATGTGAGACGCAATGACTGCTGAGAGGGACTTGTCCTGAATTACCCATGGATTGTCCAAACAATATATGACATTATACATTTTTGTTGTGAACAATCATGTTTATACATCGGATTCCCCCTGAGAGAAAGCATTGTCTAAAAACACAATTCTATGATCATAGAATTCTTGAACGTAGCATTGCATGACTCATGCTTGCCAGCCCCTGAAGCAGCAGTAACAAAGCCAGATCCACCGTGTGGCCATCCAGACTTGGCCATGCAGCTCCAGCACAGTGCGTTGATGATTGTCTCAAACATTTTGATCTCAAATTACAAGAGAGGCACATAGCTCTATTTTGATTGTGCCTTCCTTGTGCACTTTATGACATACTGTCAAGATACCAGAGCACGAGTGAAGTTATTTACATGAGTTGCGTACATGTGGTGCTGGGAACGGGCCACTGCTGAATGAGCCAGAGCCAGCCTGAAAGTGTGGCCGCTGCTGTTGGTGGCAGGAAGTGGTGGGTGACTGGTGGCTGGTTTGTTGGATCCACTAGCTCATTCAGATCCTCTTGGTGATCCCAGATCTTTGTTAAAACATGTTTTGATTGTTCCATGATATATCAATCTGAAGGTAAAAGGGATGGTTCTTTCTATAGACCATTTAACATCATATATCAATGCGCATCAGCCAACTTTGGAACATGGAATTGTTGGAACATGACATTGCAATGCCTCAATATAACAATGGATAACAAAGGGTATATATAACAATGGTTTGAAGCCCTTCAAGTTGGAAATATAGCCTCGAACGGTTTTTAACACACAAAAGAATGATTATTCTCCCTGAACGGTTTTTATTAATAATAGTGATTTTGCACAATAATTTCTCTTAAAAGGAGCCCCAGGTAGACAAAACTCAGGTTTCATCTAAGTTTTCCAACTGGCAAAAAGTGGGAAACCTTTTGAATGAACGATTTTCCCATCATGTTTGTGATTGATCCTGTTGAACCTCCCATTTCGGCTTTGCGGCTTTGCAGCAGGCCTACTTTGGTGGCTTCGAAACAGACACCACCAGCTTCGATGAGGAGGCGAGAGGAAATCACGACCCTTTGAGTGTCCAGTGGATCCAGCCAAGTGGTGGAGACTGCGGGTTGATCTCCAGTGGTTAACTACTGGTACTGGTGGATACTCATCCGTTGTTGGAATTCATATCACAATCTCCCACCTGTCATCCCACCTCATCCGACCCTCAACCCAAGGCCAGTACCGCCACGGCATCACCAGCAGGTCGAGTTGTTACGCTGTGAGAAGGACCTGGTCGAAGCAGCCGTGGAACTGGGTCCCTTGGCGGTAACGGTGCTGTGGCGATGCAGCGGATGGTGCTGCTGCCGTTGGTTGGCGGATGGCAGCTGTTGGTTGGAGCTGCTCCTTGGGTTTGCTGTTGGTTGGCTGAGGTGTGAATTTGAATGGCAAAAAATTCTTGGATGGGCTGATGACAGCAATCCTTATCAACCATTTTTCATCTTTTTTTCCAATGATTTCACGGGGTAGAATTCGTTGAGCCACCTGAATCAGCTTGTGAACTGACCAGCCGTTCTTTTTCTCCAGGTGATTACATGCCCCGAGAAAGCTCGGTCTTAGCAGCCAGTCCCTCGCATGGTTTTAAATCAGATTACCCTAAGAGAGCTGTTATTCGCACTATATTGTTATGGTTCAAGGTGAACCACTTCCAAACAGCCCTACATGAACATCCCAAAGCAGATGA
Source organism: Symbiodinium kawagutii (assembly GCA_009767595.1). Taxonomy (NCBI): domain Eukaryota; class Dinophyceae; order Suessiales; family Symbiodiniaceae; genus Symbiodinium; species Symbiodinium kawagutii. The sequence continues at coordinate 436,003 of VSDK01029932.1, forward strand.
ATCTATATGACGGTTTCTGGAGACTGACCCTGACCCTGGGGTATACTTGACAATGACTTACACCATTTTGCATTATTAGATGTGTAACATATCATTGGTATTGAAACATGATTAACATTGATTAGCTGTGCAGAAATACACCGATTGATTGAAAAACTCATTTTGACCCACCAGCAACTTATTCTCGGGAGCGAACTTGTAACCCTCTTTACTATTACACCTCTACATAGGCTAGACGCCAATTGTTTTTTGTGCCTGAGTGACTGTTGTGTCCATTATCGGTTTGTGTATGGACCATGTAGCTACGGCTAGAGATCACATTTTGCATTACAATTTACATTATTGAATGGCATGACTTTGGATCGGATACTGTTATGCCTGAACATGTTCATTGAAGATGTTGTTATATCAAACACGCTATACTGTTCTGTCATAGTCCATTGTCACTCCCAGTCAAGGTTGTAATCCTATTTCCTCATGGCCCTTCGCAATCATCATTCTTTGGTTATCACCCACGATCTAACCAGTACTAATCGCTACTAGCTACTAACGGCTTGAAACATTTGTTACATTTGGTTATATAATCAGCAAACACATGTCAAATCATCACTTTGCAATCGTCATCGCCTATGAACTACTCATAGAATCACTGATGCACCGAGCATTTCCAGTGACCCTAATCTGATCTAACCCGCTGATCATCAACCACTGATCATTATAACTAAGTCATCACTACTAGTCAATTGAATCAGTAGGCCCGTCACTACTAGTCATTTAGACTAACAACATCTAACAACCATATATAACTAATGGAACAAACCTAATCACCGATGGAACAAGCATAGCTGAGAGACCCGTTTGATTGATCCATGGCACATCAATGGAACATCAATGGAACATCAATGGAACAACCCGAATCACTAATGGAACAACCACCACTGGAAATAATCATGATCAATGAACAACCCGAATCATTTCCAGTTGATCATTGAGACCCATCACTGGTCGCTCCCAGGCACCACCACCTCGGCCGAAGACGATCTCATGACCACCGACGCGGACCCGGACGATGACGAGGACGCCTGGCGCGGCGTCAACGAGAGCGGCCCGGGCTGCAACGGCCGCGGCCAGGGCGGTGGTGGCCATGGGTTGCTGGAGGAGACCAAGGGAGGGGGGAAGAATGATTTGTTGGATAGTTGGATATTTGATGATATTAGTTGGTCATTTGCCTTCAAGTCATTTTCTGTTGGTCATTTGTTTTTTGGTTATTTTGCTTGGTTTTTGTTGAATATTTGTTGACCAACTGATCGATTTTGTGGTCTTTGTTGAATATTTTTCAGTTGTCATTGATGTCGCTCATGGTTTGGTCTTTTTTGCTTTCACAAAAATCGACGGTGTTTGCTACCAGGTAAGCTATAATCATAGATACAATACTCCGGATAGTTTTGTTTGGTTTCTCGCTTTATAAGGCCATATTCAGCAACAGTCTGTTGCCACAATTGTTGGTTAAGATGCAATATAATTCATTGATGCGGTCAATATTCTTAACAAACTGAGTGATACCACCAAGTGATACCACCAAGTGATTTTGATATGGCCGTGGTAAAAATTGGTGGCATTTCCGGACCGATTCTTACTTCGTAGATGATCTTTCCCTTGCATGGGTGCTTTTGCCATCGATTTCCTTTGATTAAACAAGGATCAGTTGGGGTCCCATTGGAGACTGATCGAAAAGGACTAGTGGTGTGATGGGGTGAAGTGGGTGTTAAAACCATATGTGCCAAGTTTAGTCCACAAAGACTGGCGCCAGGTAGTACTTGGATGTGAAGTGGCTGATCTATAACTGGTTTATAGCCAGAGTATTCCACCATAATGCAAGTGCCCCGTTACCAAGCGGAGACGCAGATCCAACTAAATTCCACAACCTTTGGGCGCTGAAGAATAGGAAGGTGGAATAAGGTGGAGGCAAAGGAAAACTCAAAGCTGCCCATGATTTCGATCAGCATGACTTTGGATGGTTTGGGGTACCTGTGATGCCAGGTCAGCTTCACCTGATAAATCGAATCGTTTTGAATCTTTGACCCTACAAATGCCATGCCCAGTGCCAATAGTGAGCGTGATACCATCGTTGACAATGGTCAATTGCGGATATTGATGCCTGCTAAGAGTCCATGATGCCTTAGCCACTAGTTGTTGTAACCAATGGTTGTGGGTCCTGGGTTGACGCCTTTTTACAATGATTTGATACTTGTTGAGGATTAAAAGGCAGCGGCAGAATCATCGACCTGTTGATCATAATTTCGGTCACCTATACCACTTGTTGATGATGCTCAATACCTACAGGCATAGGTTTATACCAACATTGGGTCAACCAATGGTGATATTTTCCACGCCTGATGGTGACCATGGTGGACAATTCGAGTGGCTATACCGATACCGTAGAATCAAACACGATACCATTCTGCAATGGTCAACCCTTACCAAAATAGTCAAACAAGAGTCATTATAGAAGAGGCATTGTAAACTATTGCATTATACTGTGGTTAAGTATAGTCAAATCATATTTATGGCATGATACCATGCTTAACCACTGAGGGCTATATCATTACAATACCCTTCTACTTGTCATAGCTGACCGCTTCAACGAAAAAAGCAGGACCGAAGCAGACCAGCTCAGATAAAGAGGGTCCTTGACCAGCGCCTGGTGAGTTTCCAGCATTCGGAAGGTCAATTCACAAGGTGACCACCCAAGAGCAAAGGTCTCTTGCTCAAAGGAAACCACAGTTGCCATTAGCATCCATAAGCTATATATTGGTACCCTTAGATTGCTTGCCACCCGATCAAGCTACGTAGTGCCTCCTCATAAATGCCAATCTATATCAGGAGTTTGCCGAAATTGGTTGCCTTCTCTATTCTCAACTTGCTTTTGATAAACCCTAAAACCCTAAACCCTAAACCCTATATAAGAGAAATCTGTTGTGTTTGATCAAATCGTTCAGCTTCCAACGGTTGCCACCGAGGTCTGGTATCCTTGGTGCCAAAGTTGGGCTTCCCAACACGATGACGGGTTGATGCCTGCAGGGATGCTGCGTTGATGATCCTTTACGTTTGGTGATGATGGGTATTCGTGGTGGTAGTTCTTAGTAATGCTCAATGCATGGAGCTATGTGGATTTATGGTGGATAATGAATGCCACTAATTACATTTCCTGTGTAATCTTGACCAGCATTTGACAATGATTGTTAACCATGTCTATCAACCAGCATTACTAACATGTAACCACGGTCAACAGATGAGAAGGCACCGTTGCGTATGTTGATGGTCCCAAGATTAGCCACATCTGCAACACCCATTGATCTTCACGTTGTTCCTTACGTTGTTGAGGCAACAAGGGGATGGTGGGAATGGTGGGGATGGCGGGGATGTTTTCAGCACCAAGAGACAGGGAAGGTCTTGTTGCCCAACAAATTTGATGCTGGACACGTTGTTGGGGTTTTGCTACGCCTCCATTCAAGGTGGCTAATCTTGTTGGTTGCGCATTTCGGGCTGCATCATTATCGGCTTTTGTTCGCTGAAGTTTCTGTCGAGCGAGTTGAGGAGGGCGCAGCGTGTTGTTTTTGCTTGCCAACGCAGACTGGGTTGTTCACGTGAGGGACACTCACTAGGAGCACAGGGTTTTGACCGGCGGTTGATATTGTCGTCCAGGCTAAGTTGAAGTTGTTACTTCATTGATACCTTGAGAAGAGCTGTTATGGCGTCGTGTTGCTAATCAAAATATGGTGCTTTGGTTAGAGGACCAAGTTGTCTAAAAACCCGTGATTGTTGAACCCCTATGAAATTGGATAATTGCGTGATATACCTACCAAGAGCCCTAGCATTTTGTCACCAGCGAACGTTAGAGGTCTAGATACCTCCTTTATATATTGCGTGTATGTGCAAGGTATTCAATGTTGTTGGTGATGTATCTGCATTCGTATTTGTCAGCTAGTCGCCGGTTGATGAAACTTTGATCGCGCGCTTCAAATGTTTGTTGCTTCATTATCCGTTTTGACTAGTGACGTGTACTATGAATTACTATGATCTATTCCGCTTTTTGACGCAAAGTGATTAGTAAGTTCTCATCTTGCTGCTGACAACCGCTTCTATCCATTCATCAACTTGTCCACCCAACCAACCCCAAATTGGGCCTTTCTTGTAAGTATGAGGTCGCCATCATTTTGTTCAACAAGGTGGGCAAACGATCAACCTCAAAGAATCGGAGGGCGACACCGCAGTTTTTCGCGAACGAATTCACCGCCAGAAGCGCGGTATGGGTTGCAACTGCGGCAAAGCAGAGTCCCCACAGTCCCTGTGCCATGGGAGCCGTCCGACATTGTTGACTGGGCATGCCACGCGAACCCAAAAAGCATGAGCAAACTGATTTTCGAGTCTCATGCCACGCCTCTGAGGGTTCGAGGTGGCATCTGGAGCTTCTGTCTGTGAGCAAGGAGTTGAAGGTCAAACTTGAAGATCCGCAGTTCATTGCAACTCGTTGCGACTTGGATGGGTCCGGGGATCTGGATCTTCACGAGCTGAAGCAAGCCGCTCGAGTCTATGGCATGGACAGCTCCGAAGATCAGGGCCAATCCCTACAGCAGTTCATTGCCGGGCAGTTGCGCATCAGCAAGGAAAGCTTTGCTGACATGGTGGCTTCATCCGGAAGCAAATTGATCAGAGCCTTGCAATGAATGGGCAGACATTTGGGCATGTGCGAATGAGATGTCAAGACTTTCCCCTAGAGACTCAAGAATTCCCTTTTTTAGCGCCATTTTGGCTTGATTCTTCAACTCGAGGAAACTCCTTTACAGCTGAAACCAAACATTGGTCGTATTGGAGCGTTTGTGCTTTGAGGCATGTTGGAATCACTAGACTGTGTAGGGTAGAAAGATGAACTTGTAGTTTGTGCGTTGTACGTTTTGAGACTCTTTTAGTCTCTTTGATAATGTATAATTAATTACATTAAGGTACTGTTGGACATGTGAAACACAAGTGGCATGATTGTTTCGTTGTTTGACTAAACAAGGAACGATTCCGCACTCCCTACGTGGTATGGCATTGGGCCAGCTGCAACATCTACATATTTTGTTTGTGCAAAGTGGATGGCTGGATGCGCAGTGCGAGATGTTCAACAGGGAGAACGCCCAAGCTATTGAGAAAGGCGAGAAGTTCAAGCAAAGCTCCAACCTGTATACGATGGACTCCTATGTTGTTGGTCCATTGACAAGACCAGGTCATTGTGTCGCCCGCCAGCGGGACGCTCAACACAGCATCGCAGAAGCGCATCAAACGTCCTCCTTTTCCGAGTTGGTGAATCCATATGGACTCATTGTCCATGTCTTCGTGTCCCACTATTGGGGCCACGACTTCACAAGCACCGTCACTGCACTTCAATTGTGGACAGAGCAGAGGATGACCTCGGAGAAGGAAGCGCTCGTTGAGAGCATGGAAGCCATGGTGTTTTGGATTTGCTTGTTTGCACTGAACCAGCATGAGAAGGCTGAAGAGGTGGGAGAAAAGCCACGGCAAGGGCCGTTCAATGCAGCACTGGCGCACGCCCGGGATGGTGCCGTGATGGTCCTGGATGAACACATTCAGCCCTTCTCTCGCGCCTGGTGTTTGTTCGAAATTTCTCGATTGAAGGAGATGCAGGCACCGTTCGAGTTGATCAGCAGCTTTGGATCCCTTTCCAAACCTGTGATCCTTGGCAGCCAAGCTGCAAAGATGCTGGAAGCTGCCTGCGAGGCTTTGTGGGATGTGTCAGTACTGAACGCCCAATGCTCAGTGGAAGCAGACAAATTCGAGATTTGGGCGGAGGCAGCCAACGAAGGATTCAGACCTGTCATAGCCGGAGTGGGTGCCCAAAGGTACTTCAAGAACGAAAGTCCCGAGACCATGGAACAAATTTTCATCCACTTCAACAGGTACATGCGATCGCTGCTGTCCACCACCATGCTCCCCGTCTTGCTCGCCAATAGCGATCACGCCAGGGCCAGGAAGTGCCTCCTTTGGGGAGCGCAAGTTGGTTCTGAGCAGTTGGAAGCCATCCGCCGCAGTCTCGCGTGCGAATCCGGGAGAAGAGCCTGGTTGGAAGGAGACGATGACGGCTTCACAGCACTGATGGCTGCTGCTGGAGGTGGCCATGAGGCTGTGGCCAAGCTGCTGTTGGAGCACAGTGCAGATGCGAGGTTAGCAGGCAAGGATGGCACCACGGCACTTATATTTGCTGCTGAAATTGGCCATGAGCCTCTGGCCAAGCTGCTGTTGGAGCACGGTGCAGATGTGAAGTCAGCAACAACCAATGGCTCTACAGCACTGATGTTTGCTGCTCGAGGTGGCCATGAGGCTGTGGCAAAGCTCCTGTTGGAGCAAGGTGCAGATTTGAAGTCAGCAATGACCGATGGCTTCACGGTGCTGATGGCTGCTGCTCGAGGTGGCCATGAGGCTGTGGCCAAGCTCCTGTTGGAGCACAGTGCAGATGTGAAGTCAGCGAAGACAGATGGCGCCACAGCGCTGATGTTTGCTGCTGCACGTGGCCATGAGGCTGTGGCCAAGCTCCTGTTGGAGCATGGTGCCGATGTAGGGTCAGCAAAGACCAATGGCTTCACGGCACTGATGTTTGCTGCAGAAGTTGGCCATGAGGCTGTGGCCCAGCTGCTGTTGGAGCACGGTGCAGATGTGAGGGCAGCAATGACCGATGGCTTCACGGCACTGATGCTTGCAGCTCAAGGTGGCCATGAGGCAGTGGCAAAGCTCCCAATGGCTCTACAGCACTGATGCTTGCAGCTCAAGGTGGCCATGAGGCTGTGGCCCAGCTGCTGTTGGAGCACGGTGCAGATGTGCGATCAGCAACAACTGATGGCTCCACGGCACTGATGGATGCTGCTTATGGTGGCCATGAGGCTGTGGCCAAGCTCTTGTTGGAGAAAGGCGCAGATGTGAGGTCAGCAACAACCAATGGCTCTACAGCACTGATGCTTGCAGCTCAAGGTGGCCATGAGGCAGTGGCAAAGCTCCTGTTGGAGCATGGTGCAGATGTGAGGTCAGCAGACAACGATGGCTGGACGGCGCTGATGGTTGCTGCTCGAAATGGCCATGAGGCTGTGGCCAAGCTCCTGTTGGAGCAAGGTGCAGATGTGAGGTCAGTAGACAACGATGGCTTCACGGCACTGATGCTTGCAGCAGAAGTTGGCCATGAGGCTGTGGCCAAGCTGCTGTTGGAGCACAGTGCAGATGTGAGGTCAGCAACAACCATTGGCTCCACGGCACTGATGTTTGCTGCTCGAGGTGGCCATGAGGCTGTGGCCAAGCTCCTGTTGGAGCAAGGTGCAGATGTGAGGTCAGCAACAACCATTGGCTCCACGGCACTGATGTTTGCTGCTCGAGGTGGCCATGAGGCTGTGGCCAAGCTCTTGTTGGAGAAAGGTGCAGATGTGAGGTCAGCAACAACCAATGGCTCTACAGCACTGATGTTTGCTGCTCGAGGTGGCCATGAGGCTGTGGCAAAGCTCCTGTTGGAGCAAGGTGCAGATGTGAGGGCAGCAATGACCGATGGCTCTACAGCACTGATGCTTGCAGCTCAAGGTGGCCATGAGGCAGTGGCAAAGCTCCTGTTGGAGCATGGTGCAGATGTGAGGTCAGCAGACAACGATGGCTGGACGGCGCTGATGGTGGCTGCTCGAAATGGCCATGAGGCTGTGGCCCAGCTGCTGCGGGAGCATGGTGCAAGTGCGAGGTCAGAAACTTTCGGAAAGATGTTGGCAGATGTGAGGTCAGCCACAAGTTGCGAGGCAGACATTGTACAGCGACTGGAAAGAATGCAGAAAAAGAAATTGGTCCAGCAAGTGCCGTTTGTGTACAAACATGAATCCCTTGTAAAGCATGGAAAACCAAATCTTTTCTATTCTCTTTTCATGTTTGTTTTAGAAGGGTTTCATGTTTGTACATCTGGTGAAAACTTGTAAAACATAGAAAACTGGCAAAACTCCGTTCCGCTGTTTCCCGGTGAAGATCTTACCCCCGGAGGTGGTACCGTCGTCATCGGCGCAGCGTGGCGAATGCTGTGATCGAGGAGGTGGCGAAACAACCGGGCGTTTGTGACACCATGGCGGTTGGGTGAGACGAAGAGTTGAAGGGATGGTTGGACTTTGTTTCACACATAAATAAATAAATAAATAAAGGTATATGTAATACGTATTAGACATGTAGCTCTCATAAGCTGTTTTGGTTTAAATCTATGGTTCAATTTCAGTTTGAACAGATGTGGTTGGGTACTTGATATGATGTGGGTTAATTCCCGGGGTAAACCCGTATTTGTATGTATTTGTTAGGGTCATCCAATAATTGACCAGTATGGGCTAAACCAGACTGTGAACGGTCAATCAAAAACAACTGTCAAGGGTTACAATCCATACTGGTACAACATTTTTTGATCAATCATCAATCTTTGTTTTTATATGTGTTATTTTCTGGGAGTGGTATATTGGTTCATACCTACGGTTGATTGATACGGTAAAATCCATACTTATGGTCGGAGTATTGATGGCTCATGGTTAAGCTGTTCAAGATGAAATTGCGTGATTCAAGAGATGGTAAACTACACGAGACGGTAAACAACATAGGTGCTCGAACTAGATGTTAAACTCAACCACAGGGAATTCCATATATGGATAAACTCTATGGTTGGTAAACCGGACCCATGGTGAAACTATGTATGGTGAACCCTACATATAGTGTCACTCTTCTGAGTCACAACGCTTGAACCTATACAACCGTCAACATGGGTATCTAGCTTCACAAGTAGACTTATCAGTGGCATATCGAACTGGATGCAACTCATGCGTCATGATGGTGGTTTTGAACGAGTACACCTCTACGGGATGCGACTCATGCATCATGATGGTGGTTTAGAATTTAGAACGACAATGAATCGTGAAAATAGTGGCAATGATTGGATAGCTTTCACAGTGTTGGTTGTCCGCGAGTTGATGGTTTAACAGTAGCTCTCTACGGCTACATAGGTGGATGGTTCATAATGGTTGTGCAGTGATCACACGCATACACATACATACATGATATTTATGATTTGTAAACAGATGTACATATGTTAACATATAGTATTTACATTTATATATACACAAGTGCTACATGAAATCATGGCAAACACATATTTTTAGGATTAGGTAGTTTTTACACCTACATCAGCGCATATTCATGGCCATGGGGATGCCCCAAGCATCGACATTCATATGCTTCACCGGTAGCGGCCCATATCTTCACAGGAAGACGAGGAGGATGCGTCCGAGAACGATCCGGCCAATGGCAGCTTTGAGGCTGCTGAAAACTGGTGGTCCCCGGTGGTCGCCCCATGTTGTTCAGCTTGGCCCAAACTGCGAACATATTGTGGTAGAGCAAATGATTATGTACACAAGTTATTGATCAAATATGTGTTGCCCTGAACATTTGCGGTTTTGCAAATGTTTCAACAACAAACAATTTTGGTAGGCTACCCATAGTAGTTATACAAAAAGTAGTGATGGGTATGTTTTGGCACAACCACACTGTTCGCTACATCCGACATATGGCGTTTATACAAATGACGATAGTCCGTATCTGACAGTATGCGGGGCAATCCTCAAATGGTTCCTGATTTGGCGGGTATGATCCCCAGCTGAAGATGGCAGTTGTGGTCCCAAGCCTAGGTTCATCCTGGATTTTTGCCGGATTGCACTAGTAGTTGTGCCTGACCAAAGCTGCTCCCCATTTCCGGATGCGGAAGCCAAACATATTTTGGTGTACATCCAATAGGCACGCTCCTCAATCACGGCGCCTGGATGTTTCTGTACGCTACCCCTGTTGACTTCTGCCAGGCAGATAGCACTCAAGTCCGAGGTCGATTATGGGTTGCTTGGGTGAACGAAGCGGCGTTGGGTTGCTGGTGCACCAGCCCCTGGGCTTGAGCCAAAATTCAAAGCTGGCATTCATGGTGGGGTTCATTCACCGTCACTAAGAATTACAAACCACTAGAAAGCAGCTTATTCACCATAGTGAACCACCATCCACATCCATTCTCCACTGAATGATACCACTGGCAGCAATACCAGGTATTGACCGGTGTATCAACCGTGGATCAATCATTAATAAGCAAACCGGACCATGAGTGACCAATTGTAGTTCAACAACCGACCGTGAGTTGATTAGGGTGTTATGAATCATTAGCAACAAATAGGTTGTGAATGGCAGTGGAAATTGTAACAAGTAGAAACCATCCAGTGTCAACACCAATCTAGCCGCGAGCAGCATCGGTGAATTATTAGCTGATGATTCGTACTGATTTGTATAAGCATGAACAATGACTAACAACAACCATCTACCATTAGTATCGGCTAGTGATATCCAATGATCATTCATGCTACTGATCATTGACCTACCATTTGGATACTATTGTACATAGTCGATCACTACAGAACCATAATGTATTAATAGCTAATCACTGTAGCTAATACAGAACTATGTAGTAATCACCAGTAATCAATGGCAATAGTACACCACTGCATACTTGAGTATTATGGCTATCACCACTAACCATTAACAACCACCAGCCATGGCTACTACATACCACTAACCATGAATGTATGGTTTAATGGCTATATGGGCATAGGTGTTTCTCAAAATAGGGGTACTCCTGAATCATCCTGTATTAACAATTTAAAATACTAAACCATCATTTTGGGGTCCCCTATTTTGAGAGACCCTCATTTGGATGATTCAACGTTCGCTAAACCATCATCAAGTATGAGTAACCAGCTTATTAACCATCAATCATGACCATTTGACCATCATTTAACCATCATTTCACCATCATTTAACCATCACTTAACCATACTTAATGATAGTAACCATCATCAACCGCCATATATGATTAGTGTATTCATCCACCGCTATGGCCATGGTGAGCGCCCAACTGTCGGGCTGGGTTGGCCACTGCACCGCCGTTCCGTTGAGGCTCAGAGTTTGCTGCGCCTGCGGAGGTCCATCGACGAAATCTACTTGTCGCTTGGGCTTCCATAGCTGGGGGTCACAATGGGCTGATGACTGAGAGTCGTGGGTTATGATGGTTAATGATGATGGTGAAGTGATGGTGACGTGATGGTTAAGTGATGGTTAATGATGGTTAATGATGGGTAATCATGGTTGTTTTCTGGTCATTGAAAATGATTATTGATGATTCATGATGGTTGACAATGACAATTGATCAGAAACTTTGGTTTTTCGTGTCCTGGTTAATAATTGTCCATAAAGGTCCATCATGGTTGCTAAGATTTGCTAAGTAGCTAATAAATTGTTGATACTTTCTGAGAATGAACCAGCATCTATTTGGTGAACTTGTTTCCCTCGTGATGGTCAAGTGATGGTGGTTGAGTATCATCAACCATTCGCAACTATTGTTGACCATTATCTAGTCCCTTGAAACCAACGGTTCAGATCATGTTGAGTGTGGTTAACATGTGGCAGCAAGACTATGATTTGTTACACGGATTCATCCGCATAGCAAAACTACCAACGATGGAGTGATGATTCGGGAATTATGGGTAGGCCTCAGAATGTCACTGGAATTAACAGATTGAATTTTGGGGTCACATACCTGTGTTGTCCGGCAAGCTTGTTTTACTGCATTGTCAATCGTTTGCATCGCGGATGATCGTGGTGACCCAGCATACTGCAATGGCAAGTTTCATTGCTAGACACTTCACATGGAGTTTCAAGGGGAAATTCTCTCTGGCCCTCTGGTACCCTGGCAGTAACATGCGCCTCATAGCCACCCTACCTCGAGTCTTAGCACCCATGAAATACTTACAAGCAGCGTCAAAAACCGTCAAGAGCATTGGTTCTTAGGCCGTCATAGGTTATGCTTAGCCCATCAGAGCCTCGTCATAGCCACAACAACCCACCGGCCAGCAGTTGTGGATAACCAAGGCTTTGCGAGTTCGAGAGTGTGCGGGGCCGCTGCTAGGGTGGCCGGCCCTTTGGTCAGTGTCAACACTTGGGAGGTATGAGTATGGTGACAAGGAGGTATGGAATTCAACCAACATTGTCGTTAAAATAGTAGTAGTAGTAGTAGTAGTAGTAGTAGTAGTAGTAGTAGTAGTAGTAGTAGTAGTAGTAGTAGTAGTAGTAGTAGTAGTAGTAGTAGGAGTAGTAGTAGTAGTAGCAGCAGCAGCAGTAGTAGGAGCAGGGGCAGCAGCATGTACATGTTATACATTTCATAATTTACAAGTACAAATAATGATTAAAACATATGTACACTATATTTAAAAAGAACAAATTTGTTTATACACACTGTAGCTGCCATGTGATTTCCGTTCTGTGACCACTTCTTGCTTTTAAAGACTTCCAGTTCTCAGCTGTCCAGGATGATGGGCTCACGGAGCAAGTGCAGTGGATCCTGAAACAAGCTGGGCAGGAGCCGTCTGGCAGCGGAGTATGGCAGCTGTTCGTTGTTGGTTCATCACTGACACGGGGGGGAGTGATGCGAGGTGGGCCCCCCTAGTTCGCTAAGTTACTTGATAACTAGGGTAACTAGCACTTTTGGTAGATCTCACTATGGTTAGATGGCTTATAAGCTACCTTGTGACTAGGCGGTTGCACCTTGTGGTTGATGACAAAGCAATATCAGTGGCGATGGATGGGGAGCGATGATGCTGGATCAGGATGAGTTCTGTATGCCGGGATGCGATAAGGCCAATCAGAAGCCATGTGATTGGCCATGTATTGTGTAACTTTTGGTTTTGGCAATGTGAGGTCATAAGTCATCAACGTGCATTGATCATGCTGGTTGATACATGTATATAATGGTGGCAAATGACAACAAAACATCTAACAGGAGAGACTGAATAATGAATGATGATGATGATGACGACGACGACGACGACGACGACGACGATGATGATGATGATGTTGATTAGCCAATGATTAGCGATGATGATGATGATGATGATGATGATGATGATGATGATGATGATGATGTGTTGGTCAAGCTGATATGAGCGTGGCTTTGTCCATACACGGCTGCACCGCCAAGCCACCTCATGAAGGTTTTCTCTCGGTGAAGCTGTGGGTCATCAATCTCTTGGTGCTACATTTTCATTAGGGAAACCCTGTGATTTCAAGATACTCCCCCTTTGGGGAAGAAAACAACCAACCATAGCGCCCGAGTCACACTTTTTGAAACCACGTTGGCACCGCTCCGTACTCTCTCATTCTTCAAGGTTGAAACCAATCTCGGAGTTGATCATGAGCCACTGAAGCCCTCATGAAGGCGGTATAAGGCGATGATGATCAATCATTATCCACCATCATCTTGTTGCTGCTAACCGTTATCAACCACGATATTTGCCGCTACAGTAAACAGTTCCCCCAATCCTCAGATCATTGCATCTGAGCAGGGGATTTCCCAGTGTTTCTCAGCATAGTTTCCAAGTCCAACAGTAGGTTGAGTATCACCGGGATGATTGCGGGTAGTTTGCCATCTCTGCGGAATTGATGCGCTTCTTTGTTCCTATCAAACATCAGCAGCCAATGTCAACCATTGTCAACCATTCATGAAGTATGAATCAACTAAGAATGTTCGGTAATAATTCATTGTCAAGCATCGTTAGCCCGTATCAACCAGAGATGTGCCTCTAGTCAGCTCCAGCCATGTTTCCTTATACAGCTGCATTCATGCCTTTCCGGTGGTAGAGGACTTTGGCTCACTGCAGAAGCAGCTGGAAAACCAGCAGGACATGGAAGGGCGAGGGCAACGGTTGCCTGCTTGGATCTCATGTCTACAAGCTTGTCTTTGTCATCTGTGTTATCTCTTGCCTCAACGGATGCTTATTTGCCTCTTTTCGTTCGGCAGTCCAGTGTGGGGTAGAGTGGTGGGGAGAAAAATTTGGTGAGGAATTGGACCAGCGGACAGAGCTTATCCGGTTCCGTGCCTACCCAATGCTTCGATTTCATACACAAGTTGTGCTGAGCATCTTTGCTGCAACATGTGAATAGCTTGGCTTTACATCCCTTTGGCGGCACCGCCGATCCCACCGGCACAAAGCAGTGGAATTCCAAGTGAAACCAGCATCCAACTCACAATGGTACCTGCCCACCTGTGTGCTGTTGCAACTACTTGCTTGGTGGTGGAACCATTCTGAGAACATGCCATTGGTTAATCATCCCAGTGAATGGATAACACTGCCAGTAAACAAGCATTCAGCAGTTACAAGTTGACAATGACTAGCCATGATGATCAACAAGAAACGACAAAAATTCAACCACCGTGAATCATTGTCCATGATAAACCAACCATTTTCAACCACTCTTAGCCATCACCAACCAACCAACCCAAAAGCCGTTGGAGCTTTGGGCACCCAAACCGTGGCTGTCACAGGAGTTCGCTCAGCAGAGCGAAAATTCCGTGAAAGCCAGCGTGGTCCGGGGGCCCAGTGAGCTGATCTTTGGGAGTTCAACGAGTCATACCTTGGGTGTCCCGTTCTGTAGCGAGGGTGATGGAACGGAATGGAACCCGGAGATGTGGCAACTTGGTCAAGCAGTTAACCAACCAATTTCATGGCTTATAATAACCAACCAAAGAATGGGGAAAACATGGGAAAACAATGGTTAATGACAGGGGAACCAGGGGTATGGGGTTGTGACCCACAGCCATGTAGCGAAGACAAGTTCTATCACTAAGAAGAAGGAGAAGAAATGGTTCCACAAGAAGAACGGCAAGACAAACACAAGATGGGTTTGAAATCCATTGACACTATCCGGTCGCGACTATGTGTTTACTTATGGCGAGTCGAAGGAGTTGCTTCCCACACACTTGAAAGATGCTGCTAGTTTATATGATTTAGAAGTCATTTAAGCTTGGAAATCAATCAACGAGTTTCCTATAGTTGTGTATCCTCAACTTACCTAGCAAGGGATAAAACAGGCAGGTATAAAATGGTTGCCATAGTTCTGGATCTTCTAGCCATGTCCAACAAAAAATACTGTGCTTGAGCCGGATTTTCGAAAAAACAATCCTCAACATTCATCCGCAAAGCTCCCCCTAAAAAACTAGAAATAGACAGTTCCCCAACAAAACCAAGGTTTCTAGGTGGGTCAGGGTAATATTTGCAGGAAGGGAGAAGACAGGTCTGTAAACATAGGTGGATGTAAAGACGGGCGGATATGTAGACGGAAAGGTAGTGACGTAAACAGAGAGGAACCCATTCTTGAGCAGCAATTTGTACAGTCATCGATCAGAATCTTGAATCGTCAACCACTAATTGGATGGTTTCCAGCTTCCTCATTAGACACTTTGTGGTTTCTTTGGTACCCATTTTGACCCATACTCAATTGCCTGACCCATACTCAATTGCCACAAAAGGGATGAAACAGGGGGCACGGTTCATTGCTCTTCTCAGTCATCCAGTTGGGAATTGTGATCCGGAACGATTGTTTCGTTTCGAGGGTCGGTTGGTACCGAGAAGGGGGGTATGCCATGCGAACCTGGGTTTCTTGAGGGTGTGGATATGGGTCACAACCCTACAAACTGGGTAGGTGATGATAGCAACTAATTAAGTCTAATCTGCTATTTTTCTTCACTTGACTTGGGTAGATACTAAGATTCTTACTCATGGCCCATTTGCTATATCTGTTTGTTGATCAAGTTCTTGAGTAGCTAATAAGCAGTCGTCAAGAAATAGCTATCTATGATAATTGGGTCTAGCTCTAAGCATCATGGATAGCCACAGCCATAGTTCGACCCAGACTTGGCTAACGATCAACCATACTGCTTGTAACTGGCAACAGTCACCATGGTCATAGGGGTTGATCTGGCCACCCGCAGGGATTTACAACTTCCCACTTATTATCCCAGCTGCAGCCAGTTAGTTGTTGAACCATTGTTGTTGGTGATTCTTTGCTATTATCAAGCATTCTGAGCATTTATCAACCATCCCTAATCACCATTGACACTCATGAGCCATGGTTGTCCATAATTGTCACCATTATCAACCATGGATAACCATGATGTAACCATGATTAACCACTAAGCCAATCATTCATCCATAGCCATTATTGACCATTATGTTTCACTATGGTTATGGATGAA
Source organism: Symbiodinium kawagutii (assembly GCA_009767595.1). NCBI lineage: Eukaryota > Dinophyceae > Suessiales > Symbiodiniaceae > Symbiodinium > Symbiodinium kawagutii. Next base: position 452,174 of record VSDK01029932.1, read on the forward strand.
TTATTCATAACCATGTCAATCATACCCATCATTAATCATGATGGTCATTATGGTCAACAACATTCATTATCAACCAATAACATTATTAATTGATTAATAGCAATTGTTATTGATTGACTGATAGCAATTATATATTCAAATAACAATGATTATTGTTATTGATTGATTCATAACAATTCTTGGTCAAAACAATATCTATCTACCAGCAGGAACCATTCTGAACCATGACGAAACCAGCGTAGTCACAGTCAACTCCTGGACGAAACATCGGATGCTTCCCAGGCATGGACGACTCGGCCCTGCAAGGGCGGGGAATCCATGGCTGAGCAGTTCGAAAAGGCGGGCTGGCGATGGCCGGCGTGCTGCTGCCATGGAGAACTCCATGATTTGCCACGTGATTAGCCATCATCAACGGGTTGTGGTTGTTGCTGCTGTTGTGGTTGTGGTATTCAATAGGGCAGATGCATAGTGTTCCAATAGTTTTTGTTCAGTGTGAAGCAACATCGACAAGCTGGCATGGCTGGGTATAAAGAAACCAATCAATGAACACAAATAATACATAAGTACACTGGAATAACATAAAGCCGTGCTTACATGACTTCCCTTGGCGATCATGCGCTGAGATGATCGTCAAGAGGGACCGTTCTGTCCTGGCTGTTTGCTGAGGACAGCAGTTTGTGTTCATTTGACCTCTTTCGCCTCAAGCCAACCACTTGGATGTGCATCCCCACTTGTTCAGTGGTTTGTAACCTGTCAATTCTGAGCCACCTTACAGGGTTGCCCTGTTTGCAAGTGAACCAATCCCCAGGCCCTGCACATCACTAGAGCCTGGGTCACCCTGGGAACATCCCATCTCCCAGCTGCACAGGTGCAACAAGGTTCACCTGTGAATTCGTCGGGGTCCCAAGCAGCGAAGCAGGGGAACCGGTAGCCCCACCTACAGTTTTGGTCACTGGACTTTTGTATACTTGTGGTCATATTTCAAAATAGGGAAGCCTCAAAATGGTTGGTTTATGTTGGTTTATTATTACTGTAAATGATGAATTTGCGGTACCCCTATTTCGAGAACCCATCTTATGCACACACACACACCTGTGATCACATAAGACTACATGAGCATGTGCAGGCAAATACGGTACAAAAGAGGATATACATATTTTTGTTGCTATATTAATAGATAGAATATCCTCAGAAAGTAGATGCAGACAGAAAGAAGGCCTGATGTCCCGATGTCATGTTGATACAGCTAGGGCTCCAACTTCAAAAGTCAGATTCCAGGTCCCAAATTGCTACCCCAGTAGGCAGTTTCCGCCCCTCAGATGTTCATAGCCCAACATGGGACGCAGCTATGGGGGGTAGCTTCAACGGGTCAGACAAGGTGAGGTGTGAGGTCGCAGTGCTGTTGATCCAAGTGGGTGATCCAAACAACAGAGACTTGCGGATTCATCCCAGGCTTCAAACCCATACCTGCTTTCTTTCTGCTGTTGTTTACTATGTTTGGTCCATAATGCGTTGTGTTTCCGGGCCATGCCCTATTTGGTTCTATCTATGAGCTCTGACCCCTCCAGTGGCAGCCAAGACCGCCGGCCACCAGGAGCAAAGTCGGCAGTGTCAAGGTAGGAACAACCTTTCTGCCGGTGAAGTGATTGGAAAAAGAACTGGCTGTGAAGTGGTTGTTGTATGATGTTGGTTACTAGTGAACGAACAAGTCTTTTCTTATTCATTTGTGGATGCCAGTGGCTGATACCAAGCAATGATTCTTCATAGACATGATCCATGATGGCTTCTAGACAGGCTATTAATGAGTAGTGGTGACAAAAACCGAATTGTCATCAATAGTGAACAAATTGGGTGGAGGATGGGCAAAGGACCAGGTGTGGTTTGGGACCACTAACGGTTGATAATGTTCAATCCCGCTTTGAATGCTGGTGATAGAGGACGATTTCCCAAGAAATCCAAAGAAGAAGCACGCTTGATTGGTTACCATGGCAGGTTGTTAACCTACCATGAAAAGCATACGGCTGGCTTGATTGGAACGCATGAACGGGGACTCCTACTCTGTGCTTCGTGAAATGTTTGTGTCCCTTGTATCATTGGTCATGGTCATCACAGGTGTTGTTGATGCCGCTGAACCGGTCAGGCAAGCTATGAAGTACTTCCGTAGACGGACAAAACAATCAAATCCTTGGAACTTCCACGGAATAAAACCCTGCGCACCAAATCTCAACGTTAAACAGCACCCTCTAGTTTCGTTTGCGATGGGGCTTTGATTTGTTTGTACACCGGACCCGAGCCCACAGCCCAAAGACAACATTGCAATTTGGGGGCATGGGGGCAAAATGATACAGCAGTAGGGGTTTGATTTTATTGTCCATCTACGGTTGTTGGATATGTCGGTTGACGAATGACGCCCTTATTCCTACTTGCAGAGGTCCTAGCTGCTGGGGATGTTGTTGCTTGTTTAATGACAACCCTTCTTCTCAATCGTTGTTCGTTGCTGAAGTAGAATTACATGGGTGTGTTGGTCTGTCAAGATGGTGTACCCCCGTGTGATGGGTTGTTCTCATGATCATATTGTTCTGCCCGATTAGCCATTATCAACCATTCTTGAGGAGCTGATGAGCTACTATAATGAACCATGATCGACCATCATGAACTATTTTCAACCAGCATCTACCATCATTGAATGACTATCAAGCATCATTAACCTTATCGTTCGCCCATTCCGTTCCCCATTGTTGTTGGTCATCCCCCCATGAACAACAGCTTATTAGCCATTAACCCTTCTACCTTTCCATGCGGTAACATGGGCACAGGGCTCCGCAAGCTGCCAGGAAGGGACCAGCAAAAGGACCAGCTCCAGGGAGGGGAGGCCGGAAGGGTTTCATCGATGCTGTACAGCGGTATATTGATATATGCACGTGTATATGTTATCATCTATAGGTTGGTTAATAGTTATTTAACAACTGTAGGGGATGTATACCAACTATGGCCATGGGTCAAGCTCTTAACCAACCAATTTCATGGTGGATAATAACCGACAAACATATACAGGGAAAGCCATGGTTGATGATTGGGGAACCAGGGGTACAGGGTTTTGACCCACTGCCATATGCACGTGTATTTGTTATCATTCCTGCCCTTTGGGCAATTGTGGCACGGGTTATATGATTTTGAATCAGCTGAGTTTGCATCGTTGAGGAATTTTGACTAGGTGAAATCTGCCAAGGGATTCCAACCATCTGATATCAACTACCATTTTAAGCACTGGTAGCCGGTCAGTCACTCAGCACAGCACTTCTAATATTACACCAGTTGAGTACCTTTCTCTGTGACTTTCTTCTAAAACAATGCCCCAATTGGCCGTGTTGTGACCTGTTTTTGCTTGCTTAGTTCTACCCTGTCTTGATACCTAATCAGTTCTTGAGCCAGTAGTTGTTTAGTTGATTCATGAGTTTCTTCATTTCAATCATGATTGTAGCCAGTCCATTTATTTGAAAAATGGTTCGTCATCCATGAGTTCCATGTAGTAATGGAATGGACAAACTAACGAAGGGAATGGACTACTGTAAGATTCTGTAAGTGATTTTATCAGTCCATTCAGCAGGTGCTACAGCAAGTAACTGCTAGCAACCACAAGCCATTATAGCAGTCCATGAAGCTAGTAATTAGTCACCTGCTGCATGGATCTCTTCATGGCACTAGTCAGCTACCAACCGGTGACCAGCGAGGCGGCGAAGTGGCGCCTGGCTGGAGGAGTTCGAGGTGGATGGAGTGGTGGTGGAAGTGCTTGGGGCGGCGTCATGGTGGAATTCGGGTGGATCAATGGGTTTTGATGTGGCGAGTTGGGTCAATATTACTTAACCAACGTTCATGGGGGATGATAACCAACAATTTCATAGGGAAAACAATGGTTAATGATAGGGGAACCAGGGGCACAGGGTTTTTGACCCACAATCATATGGTTTTTGATATTGGTCTGGTGGAATTCTGGTGGATCAATGTTGATCATTTGATTCTGGTGGTACCATAGTAAATGGTCATAGTGGTAAATGATCTTGAACGGTAGTCATGGTGGAATAGTGACAGAATAGTGGTCAGTGATGGTCAGCGCTCAATCATCTGGGAGGATTGAAGGCAGGACCGTCGTTTCTGGACACCTTTGACTGGATGAATGTGTTTCCGATAAGGTAACCTGTCAGGGCCCAAATCCGTCGAAAACCATCACTTTTCAAGCCAACCAATGGTATTGAGCCGGATGGGCTTAGAACTGGAAAAGTTCAGCAGAGATCCCTCCAAATTTGGGTGAACTGATCCTTCCTATAACCAGGATGGTTTGCAATCAGTCACTACAGTTGGAACCTATTCACCCTACCACTTAACCCCTGTCACCATGGTTTGTACATGACCTCTATCAGTTCGCCCGGGTACCCCATCACCTCTATAACGAGGGTTCCCAAATCATAAATACTTCTTGACCAATCGGAAACACCCAAGTGCCATCACCTGCAGTGCCAGGGGGACAGCAACCTCAGTGACGTCACTCCACTCAGCGCTTCTCTGGAAGACAGGCCGCGGAAAGCGGGTTTCCGCCAGCGCGGCGATTTCGTACAGCTTCGATGGGAGACACATCCTGTGGTTTCTATGAGATCTAACGGATTCCCAGGGAATTCTGGGGGGTAGCATGTGCACACCTCCGGAAGTATAGAAATGGGCAGGTATCATAAACATGACCCATTTATTTTGATGGGTAAATGCGGCATACCCGGCATATCTATTCATGATCATCATCTTGCAACCATCATTAACGGTGACACGGTGACATCATCATAGCAACCATCATAAGGCTTGTAACCTGAGACATCCACTGCAGCTTTTGTGATGACCGGCGCGCCTTTCGAGTCGAATCGCGCTTGCGGCCTTGGTCTGGCTGGAAAGCTGGAAGAGGGTTCAACTGGAGGAGCGGCATGGAGCGGATTTCTTTTTGCAAGAAGTCAACAGTTGGGCCAAGAAAAGGTGAGTTCCCACTTCCAGTTTGGGCTTCCAAAAAGCCGGTGGATCAATATTAGAAGTATGATCAATCGCAAGATGGAAACAACAGATCCTAGATGAGATTGGAAGAGATGCTGCCAATTTGCACAGACTCAAGAACATTGGAGCAGTAATTATCATGATTCACATCGGCAACTGAGAAACTTGAATGATTGATTTCTTCAGGATTTCAGTTTCAGATGCAACTACCACAAGTCGACGAAGAAACACTGACATCGTCGTGCCAGCAATGGGATTGTCATCGCAGATTTGGATCATTCGGCTATGTGCCCTTTGGACAGATCGACCCTCTGTCGCCTAGCTGCTTCGTCGAGGCAGTTTCAAGCTGCTAACGACGAGGAGCATTGGAAGTCTGCAGCCAACATGGTGCTCCGCCCCCTGAAGCGGCAGAGGTGCAAGTTCGCACTTTCCAGGAAGTTGCAGGTTCCAGAGCCAACTTTGACGCCTCGAAGAGCAAAGTCTTGAAGTTGTACTACTCATGCGACGTGTTTTGAAGACTTTTTGGCTGAGAGCTTCGCCATGCTGCAGACCATTCAAGTTGCTTGGTCGAAAACGTGTTCAGATTGTGACCAAAGTTGGTTCGGTCGAAGCGTTGCCCAAAGTGCAAAAGAGTTGTGGGAGAGTCGTTTCCTGACGCGCTTGAACGAGTCCTTCCAGCTCGAAGCAGCTTGCCAGCCGACCGATTCTCTTGGTGGACAGCAGCTGTGAGATCCTATAGCTGGCAATGCCCCGAGTATCACTGGACAAACGAATGTCCTTGCAGGATGCCACCTTTTAGGTGATTAATGGCTTGCGGTCTGATGATCAACCTTTCCTTGTACAGGTTTTGGTAAAAGGCTTGGGTGCCACGCGTGGCAGTGCCAGGTCGATTGAAACTCATTAATTAATTAGCAGCGACACGTCCAACTCTTTGTGCGACAATGCTGAGGCATAGATGGAAAAAGTCGAGGCGAACTCACCACGTCAGATCCGCCTTGGGCAGTTTTTTTTTTTCGGGTTGACACCACAGCCTGAAAGCTTTTGGGTCAAGCCGGATTGGATTGGAAACCCCGCCAGAGTGAACCAGGACTTTGTTGACAGGCCATCATGATCATCATGCATTCTTGAATGCTGTTGTTGCTGCGGTGCTACCGTTGCTGTAAGACTTGTTGTCACCTTGTTCGTGTCTCATCCCGAAGGTTTCGGGACATTGCCGTGCCCGGTTTGCATTTTCCAGGCCAGATGGAAAGGACGAACCAAGCTCAGGTCTGTTGGGCGGTGGGCAGGCAGATGGCAACCTTGGGGTTGACTGCAAAGGCGGTTCTCAAGCAATGAAACTGTTGAGAGTGATCTAAATACTTCCCATTGAAGATGCCCGGTTTTCCCTGGGCAAGTGGATGCCCCCCATTGGCAGGTGGTTACGGGTAGCTGATGAGACTAAAGCAAAATAGAATCATGCGGGGTGGCTTCGTGAATATTTCCACATTGAGATCATTATTCTATTTACTTTTGCCAACAATTCCAATTACCAAACACTTGCACTGACCACCAATGCATGAACCACGGCAACCAATGCTTGATCAACAAATCATTGAAACAAAAAATCAAGGGAAATCCACTAAAATATCAATAGAACAATCACTCTAACACCATTTTTTCAGGACATGGTTAAGTATTGGTGGGTTTTTTCTCAAACCCGGACCCCGTGAGGCCTTCGGGAAGAGTGGAAGCCTTAGCTCCTGTGAAGGGTTGTTGGGGCAACACCGGCGGTGGTGGGCAACTGTTGGTTAGTCATGGTGATGGTTGTCGGATTGAATGGTGGTTAAACATGAATATGGTGATGGTTGTCGAAATGAATGGTGGTTAAACTTGAATGATGGTTTGCAAAGGCTCTCAATATCTCTCAATGCTTCACGGCAGAGCAGCCAAAGATTCATATCATCGACAGAGACCACAGATGATCAGCAGTTGAGGCAAAAATCAACAGAAATGCCAGCAGTCTATCCAACAGGAATTGCAACAATAGTCAGAAGCAGCGGGGGAGATGTGCGGGTTTCTATTCGTTATTTTTGTTTTCAGTATGGCGTTCCCCACCATTTTGGAGACTATCAGTCGTTATCGGCATCCCCCCGGTCTGTCCCACCTTTTGCATTTTCGTAGCAGGTAGCAATGATGAACAAGCAGATTGGTTGTTGGTATCAATGGCCAATCATACTCGCAGTCAGTTGCAGATGGATTCTCTCCAAGTGGGCAAGCATCGATTCGGTGTAACCAATGCTTTCTGTTCTGAAAATGATGGAGAAGTAGCTCCAACACATTATACACAGAGAAAACTACAGAAACACACATCACATGATATATGAGTGGTCCATATACCCATGACTTTGTTCTGAGACCTAGACACTCGTTGTTTTCAAGGCCGTAGGTGTTTTCGGGACTGCGCAGCTACATCCAATGCAAGGGACGCAAATGGCTGCACTGCATCTCCTCGCTGCCTCGCCATGACGTATCCCAGAAATGTGTTCGACATGATCCAGTTGCTGATGGTTGTGTTGTGTTGAACAGTAGTTAGTCATATGGTTAGTACATCTTTACATCTTAGTACTAGTTGAAATTGTTATGATCAATGTTAGATTAGATGACAGTTCACGACACTTCACGACAGTTCACGACTGCTTGTTAACACACAGTTTTGGTTAATGAATCAGGGTGAGTCGCAAAGCATGTCCTCATGGCCGAAGGTACCGCTCGTGCCATGCTGGTTGCTGCTTTCCGCCGAGGAAAGGAGGCAAGGATCGAAGCAGCCAGCTGTACTTCATGGTTCAGCTCGGGAGCCTGGGGAAGCTCCAAGTATTTGGGGAGCTGGAAGGGGATGGGACAAGGGTGGAGAATCATAGCATGTGATATTTGGGTATGCGCCAAGCCATAGAACCATTGGTTTTTTAGTAAAATGATCATTGTGGGTTGTTGCTTTCCCGATCTTGGCACAAATCCGTTTCTATCGGTGTGGCCATATGAGTGGTTTCATGTGAAAAATAAACACTATCCTTGCAAAAAGAAACGTGATTGTACATGTTAACATGTTTCAATCCTAATAGTTGGTTCGGCTTAGATGGTGGAGATATGCAAATCACCGAGTGAGGATCAACTTGATCAACTTCATCCCAAAGCACAAGTGGAGTAGGGAAATGGATCATTGACCATCATTGACCGTCATAAACGAACATGAGACATGATTAATCTGAGCCCCGGATTAATGACGGGGGACCCCCCCCCCC
>VSDK01029940.1:0-25708 GCA_009767595.1 Symbiodinium kawagutii
CATCGTCGTCAGTCTTGAGCCGGTCTTGAGCCATGTTGTCAGACAAAAATGTCAGCCTATATGTCTTAAAAATTGTTCCGTTAGGGCACATGCCAGAAACGAGAAGGGAAGAGGTCAAAAACCGGTCCCTTAGGGCACCCCTTTAACATCAGTAAGGCTGATGCTTCTCAAGAATACCAAGAAGCATTGACAGCCTCCGGCGCAGAGCTAGCGGACGCAATCATCGCGCATGGCTCTGCTGGGGCCCATCCATTATTTGTGTCTTCCAATGTGACCTGCGGGCCACCAACACGCACGAGGGCCCATCCATCCTAAGCACCTGGTTTTGCAAATTATCATCTGCCATTCTGTCCCTTTTTAGCATCGCAACTAACGCATTGCCAACCACAATGGAAACACAGACCCTATGAAGCACCTCTTCCTCCTCCAAGAGTTGCACCAAAGCACCAGGGACGTTGCCACGGCGAAACAGAAGAACCGCCGCGCAGCACTGGAGGCTCCACAGGAGAACCCTCATAGCCATCAGGCTCGAGAGGCAAGCGAGGTGCAGGGTCACACAAAAAGAGCCAAAACTACAGAGTTAAGTGTCCAAATCCAAACTCTCACAATGGCGAAACTCCAGAGTCAAGTGAAAGCTAAGGAGTTGCAAGAAATACAAACTGTACAGTTCACGCGTATCAGACCTGCAATTCACACAGGAACTTTCCTCTGGAGAATATACTCTGCCAGAATGAGATAACCACCTCCGAGTCTAAACTCCAGAGTCAAGGTAGGAGACTCTGGGAGCACTAAACTCTAGAGGAAAAGGAAATTTATACCTAAACCCAGAAACACTAAACTCCAGAGTTAATTCATGAAACTCTGGAATCCAGTGATTATCTATCTCAAACAACCTGACCCTATTGTTGAGGCGACCATAGGGGAAAGGCCACTGACAGTACATCAATGCCATTGTTGAATGTTATGTATCTTCACTGGTCGCTATCCTCAGAGATCATGACCATCATAACAATCTTTTCCACTCAAGTCCCTCACAAGTTGTGGACCTGTCCTCATTCCATGTTGGGAATTGTCTTTGCAGACCTCCCCGGTCCTCGTCGTCATTGATTTCTTGAGCAAAGCTTCCCTCCTTTGCAATGCACCTGGGGCCAAGACTGACTCAGGGAGTGGACCAAAGTCTGTCTTCCAACGTGTCAAAATCCTATACCGCATTTCTAATGTGCGTCAGATCAAGAGGCCAAAGATGATCGATTCTCGCTCTTTCTGACCCCGAATCTCCAATATTCTTGAATGCCTCGAATTGGTGAAATGTCATACACCAGCCGCTGGTTCTAGAACTGGTCAAAGCAAGAATCATGGCTTCTGGTCGGTGCTACCTCAAGCAAGCTGCAGACCAGGAGTCGCAAACTGCAGCCCTCGTGCCCCCCCAATTGCTGTGGCTTGGCACGCAGCGGCACGCTTTTCTGAGCGAACTTTGCGCTTGAAGCTGCGCTTGCGCATCTTCAGGTCCTTCCCAACAAGAGAATTGGATAAACTTGCCCCATCCTGGAGATCATCCCCAAAGGTCTGAGAAAGAAACAGAGAACTTCTGTGATTTGTACTGAGCCTGTTGGAGTTTATGCCTGGGTCACATTGAAGTCTTGTGACACCCATGTCTTTTGCGAACAACATTACACCAATTGTGGTTCAATTCCTAGCTTCAAGTTCCTCTACTTCCCTAGAAATCCCTTAGAATCCTCCTGGCTTTGGTGGAGAATCCATACATTTCAATGTGGGCCAGGGTGTCTCACTGGGAGGGAATTATTCCAACTTGGTTTTTCCCCTGTTGATCTAGCGGGGGAAAGGTGTAGGTGAAGCAAGCTGAACTTCAGGAAAAGATAGGGAACAGCTGAACGCTCTGAGTCCAGAATTGTAAAGTTATGGACAACAAGGAATAGAAAGAAAAGTTGCAATGGTGGATAAGTGCCACTAAATTACATCATGATTTGACCCAGATACCAGGTAGTAAATCATCTATCATGTTTTTTCATAGCAACTGCTTGTTTCGATGCGTCCTTTCATCAAAGCCAAGGAGGCACAAATAATATCCAAGAAACACTGTGGAAGTGACTCCTTCCCCTGCTTTGATCTTCACTTGCTTTGCAACTGATCATTCCCCTGTCACAGCCCCCTTGTCGCAGTCCAGCTCTGTGCAGAAATGGCAATAATCGCAATCATCGCCCAGGCGACAGCCATCGCCCTGCACACTGCTCTCGTGTCTCTTTGTGATTTCTGCTCACTACTCACTGCCTCTAAGAAAAGCGCACCACTTTCTGTCACAGACATGTGCAAGAAAACCAAAAGGGCAACAGGAAACGTGCCAGTTCATCTGATTCTGCATTGGAATGTTCAACATGCAAACAAATGCCGTTCGTATGGAATGGGCAATATATGCAATAGAGGCGCAATCAACAGTCACACTTGTCAGGTATAAGTCTGCGGGGCCAACAGCAAAGACATGCCTAGAACTCGCATTGCACTTGGGGAGCGCATTCTTATACTTGTCACTGATTCCCATGATTCCCACAAGTCATCTTCCTTATGTCTGATTCCCACAAGCCATCTTTGTCCTTCAAAAAAAAATCAAAACAAATCCTGCGATGGCAGGTGTCACCCGAGACCCTCCCTGGATCCAGTCCTTGACATTGAAAAATCCACAGGGTCTGCAGCGGCCAGCTTGATGGGCCGCCCACCTGTGCGGTGGGGGTTCCCCAGCTTCGACGTTTTGCTCCAGGGCTGGCATTTTTTTCTCTATCGGCGAGACTTTTTCAATATGTCTTCAAGGCATGGATGCCATGCAGCTGCGGCCCATCAGCAAATTGATAATGGTACTGTATTGGATTACCCCCTGGATGGGCCCTGCACCCAGTCACAGTAAACGCACAGGCGCTAGTGACTGTTGCTGTACTTCTTGGAGGGCGAAAGTTCCGAAAGACAACTCCCAGTTGGCAATTAGATCTTGTCACCCATCTCACATGTCTCGGCCTCAGCCCTGATACAAGTGCGCAGGTGCATGACTCGTACTTGCAATACCGGCTATGCAACGAGAAGTGGCTGTTACTCAGCCGATCAACTTGCTGGGTTCCGTAGATCATGGTTTCTGATGTTTACATCCAGGCTTTTGGGGATCAATGCAACCATTCCAAGACATCCGGCAACCAACATATGTGCAGCATGCACAAAACATAGCCGCTGGGTGGGTTAGCAGTGATCATTTCTGAGGAAAAAACGCCACGTATGACGCCACCCCAACCAGCCATTGACGGTATCCAGGTGCGCCGACTTTTCCTCCCTCTGAGGTGTGGCCTGGCCTGACAGGATTTGCTATCAGGGAGAACGTCACACACAAATGGAGCTCAATAAACATACTTATACTTTGCATGTAAATATATTTTTCAAAAAGAGATATGGGTCTTGAATCATGTATTTATCTATATAATCAAATAAATTACGTATACACATATGTATAGAGAATGAGCGTCATGTGTGTATGATAGGGAAAGGTGGAAAGGGGGACAGACAGACACGGAGGGGGAGAGAGAGGGAGAGGGATGACCTTCTGGGGGCAAAGCACCCTTTGAAGTTGACTACTGATTTAGCGGTTACTCGTATTGATGGTCAGCTGATAGCAATTACTCGTAATGATCTACTTATAGAAAATAGCAACTAATCAACTATGTGATTGCTATAATAGTTGATATCTATCAACTTGGATCATATTACAACTCCTATTGATAGTGATCATAAGGATGGTTGATTATGAATCTGTGGCCTCTTGTTCACTGTTCAGGACCCACCTGAGCCAGTGGAAGAAGAGGCTGCCACGGTGGAGGTATCAGCGGCATCGACCTGATGTGTCTGAAGACCCAGCCGTTCAATTGGCCGTTGACAAGCCATTACAAGCCATGAGTTACCGCTATTCTAAGGTCAGTTTGCCACGAATCAACCACCCTTGGAATCAACCACCCTTGTGTTGCTGATTACAACAAACTGACCATCGTTTTCCAGTATTTTACCACTAGTTTAGCTGAAGTGAACACCACAAACCATTATTTGCCATTGCTTCCAGGAATTTTGGGGTATCCCAGCAAGATACGACCAATGGCACAATACTGTAGCTGTCCTTCGTGGATAAAGATCACTATTTAAAAAAAACGTCTAACCGTCTTGTGAGCCAGGAAATAAGAATGAGTATGCAACCACTGGAACCAACTGGAACAAACCATGAAATTTTGCAGAAGCAACTGATATCCATCCCACCTTCGAGAGACCTGACCACAGCAGCAGCAGCAGCAGCAGCAGCAGCAGCAGCAATCTGACCGACGTCTGTGCTTGCTCTGAAAATGGTCACATAGTTGTGTGCCCAAGGCATGATTCAGGTCCCTAGCACCAGCAGCTGGCACCAACATCACTGGCGGTCTTGTTGGTTTTTTCTCAGGTAGGGAGTGCTCTTCAATTTGGTGGGCATTTGCATATATAATCAATGAAGCAAATCCATCCAGTCTTCAGTCTGCAATCCATTTGCATAATCCCATCAACAATCATCAATAAACATCAGTTCCCCAATTTATTGGTGCTTCATAAAAGCAATGATTGATGTTGGTCAATGACTCTGTGTTCCGTGATTAGCTAACGAGAAACCACCATCAAGAGTGATGATTCATATGGAACACATGGTCAATCAATAGTGCTTGAAATCATTCATTTCAACCTACCAGGTCTTAAAATTCCATCAGTTGAAGAGAAACCACCATGAGTTGAGCGATGATGAAAACTGATTAAATGGATGAATGACTAAAACTGAATTCACCCATCAATCTTAAAGTAATCCAATGAGTTGAATGACTAAAATTGAATTTAACCATATTTGACCATCAATCTTAAGTCAATCCAATGAGTTGATGACTCGACTCGATTCAACGAATGACTCCTTCGTGGTGCGCTTCCTCGCCTCGTCCTTCATGCCGCGTTTCGGTGGATCCGAAGCAGCTCGCCGAAGAGCCGTGGGAATCCTTGGCGCGTTGTGGCACCACAACGGTCGTGGCACCGGTACCCGGTGGAACCAAACCTCAAGGGAAGACCATGGCTGATCAGATCAGAGCTCATTACTTAGCTCACACTATTGGTTTATAATGGTTGATCGGAGCCAATACTTGGCTCCTACTACTGTTTTACAATGTTTATAATGGGACATCAGTGACAACCATTATATTGCCCGTGGTTGTGGTTGATTGGTAATAGCTCACGATGCTTGGCAGTCAATACTGGTACTGATATTCAACTCATGATGTTTGGCCAAAGATCACCAGCATAGCCTAGCACGAAGTTTTTGGGGATGTATCCAAGCATGCTTTGCTGAGTCGAGACAAGGTATTCATGAGTTCGGGAGGTTGTCTCCAAACAGAGTACAAAACACAAATCCCATCCCCCTGTTAATAGCACCAACCGCTCCCCCTCCCAACTAACAAGGTGTGCTGTTTATTGAATTTTGGGGAGGGTAGTATCACGGGGCAGTGTTAGCAAACCAAACCATTTGCTACGCAAGAATTGGATTTCTGGTGCACCTTCTTCTTGGAAGAACCCCAAATGGCATTAAGAAGCAAAACGAAAAACAAATGTTGCGTGCAGAAAATCAACGTTTCCCCAAGAGTTAAACATTCTTTGAAAAAAACTGCTGAGGGAGTAGACAGATCCCCGCGAGAGACCCATTTACTACAAGAGAAACCCGAGCAAATCTGTTGAGACTCTGAAATTAGAGAAACTAAACTTTACAGGTTTTTGTACTCTTCGAGAGGCTGCATCCACGGTCAAATTCAATAACATTGAAGTGCCAGTCAGGACTGAAAGAAGTTGTGATTAGAGAACTTCTAGCCATAGAAGACACACTCAATCATGGCTATTGGCTTGACACGACCAGCAGATCTTGGTCCCAAAGCATAGATCCACAGTCCCAAGCTGAGGAAACTCGGGCCCCGACAGAAACTCCTGCTCAGGCTCCTGGTGTCAATCTCAGCTAACCATTGGAGGGGACCTGGCTCCTACCATCCCTGGGACCTTGGCAGTGTCAGTGTCCCGCCCCATCCAGTCGTATAGTCCCCAATGTCCTCGTAGACCTGCATGCTACCAAAGTGCAAGAAGGTGTTCTTCACTTGCACCTGGAGATGGGGGCCTGGTCCCTGAAGATGTTCACCCTGGAGATGCGTTGCTGTTGTCTGCAGACATGCATGTGTTAATGCCATATGAATGCCTATAAGTATGCCGAACGGAGATAGTTGAAACGAAACACGACCAGGACCATGTGCCTTTGTAACTGCGCTTGTGCATATGCAAAACAAATACATACAAACAATTACTGTATGCTACAGATATACATACAAACAGACACCCTTATCTACACGGGCACTCAGATACACGTGCACACACACACATGCACACACAGGTACATGTCACATGGCATGTACATCGTGCAGGAGTCACATGTGCATTCTCTGTCATGTTCACATGATCCAGGATGAGGACTATGCTGCTGGCAATGAAGCTGGCACACGTCCAGAGCCCCGGCCTTTTCCCATAGCTCCTGCCAGTTGGCCTTTTGTACCTGAACATTGCAGTGACGCTACCTTGTACCTTTGTTAAACATCCAAAATTCAACCGAACCGTCCGAACCTTTTTTGTTGGATGTTCACATGCTCAAGTTTGATGATTATTCGACCATTGCCCACAACATATTCCAATATTTGAAAGCAGGGAAGCCTTTCGATAGAAAAGAACCCTAGTCGTGCCAAGTGATGAAATCTATGCCAGCTGCAGCATGTCATCACCTCATAGTTGGGTTCCAGACATGGCGATGCCTCTTTCGCTTGGCTACATCGACAGGCGCAGGATTCTTTATTGTGTCTAAATCCAACTCTTGGAATGATCATCAAATCGAAAAAGCTCAAGCGACTTTGCCCCATCAACTGGCGCAATGGACTCTCTCAAACCCTCGGAGCCAGCGGTCACAGGATGCAAACTTCGCTTCCAATCAAAGTCTGAGCAGGCAGCCATAGTCCTCAGAAGGAGCTTTCCCAATTCTGAAAGGAAGAAATCATGGTCAAATCAAGTTGGGTTCGCAATGTCCATCAGCAATGATTCGGAGTTTCCCAACATCCGAACCATGAGTTCATTCTCAAGAAATTCCTAAAAAGGAGTTCATATTGACTATCAACCCTGATGAATATGGATACTCGCACGGACAAGGCGGTCATCCAAAAACCGTTCATATGGATGCTGGATGCTAACTGGATGCCTATACCCTCATACCAGCTAATACTGTTTCTAAGTACTTGGAGATGTTGTTCATGATAGAGACTGGTGGGTAGCACCAATGGCTGGCACTCATGGCTAAAGCAGCTTTGGGATCTAGTATTGATTGCTACTACTCATGGACAATTTTGATGACAATTAAGAATGATTCACTTCTGATGACTTGGCTGCTCAAAATTGGTAAAGTATTGTAATACTAGTAGTTATCCTTAATGCTGGTGGTTATGAGGTCAATGCTGGTGGTCAGTACGGATGTTGTTGACCACGGCAATTGTGGCTGCCTGATCTTGCGAATCAAAACTGATGGATTCAGTTTATATTGATTTCAATCTATGCTTCATACTAACAATCAATACAAACACTCGTGTGTCTTGATATAAGAGGTGTATAACAGTGATAAACACTCATGGATGGTGTGGAAAATGGCTGATGCAAATTGGCATTTTAAACTGCTGGACATCTGTGCTTACGGTCAATACTACCGGATATTGCTACTAATTGTTATCCTCATGCGTACTGATGGATATGGATATCGTTGACAAGGGTTCATAGCTATGTCTCCTGCAGGATCTTGTGTACCACAATCAAGGACTTCTTAGCATCCAGCGATGTGGAATTCGATGACACCGGTGGTGAACTCTGATAGACTCCGTCGATGGCTGTGAATACTGCTCATTCTGCTGGAGATTTAGTGAAGACCAGAAAGGCCTACTGATGGTCAATGCTTCAGGATGTTCCAAAAAAAGAACTGCTGAAATTTTGAATATCTTCAACCATCGCAAATACGTATTGTGGATACTCGGTCATAGAGATGGTTTGATGGATATTGGCAGCAATTAAGATGGATGGTGGGTACCCATGGTTCATTTCGCTGGATATGAATGACTTTGTTATTTTCATGTCTGTACTGATGAATATTACCAGTCGTATTTTCCACCCCTATGTATGCTACTGGTGCCCAGTTCAATGCTGATTGATAAATACTTCTGTTGGACATTGTCAACACTTTTTGAAAATCATGGTGAGCACTGATGGGTACTACTGGTGGATACTGCTGATCATGGCTAATGATAATAAACGCTAATGCTCCGTACTGAATGTCACTGCTGACATTCAATGCTTATCAACATTGCTGATCAGACGCTCAGAGGCCCTCGATACATATTATGCACCCGAGAAAAGATGCATGTTGCCCACATCAAAGCCGCGTTAGAGCTTATATTAGTCACTTAGAATAGTAAACCAACCATTTTTGGGGTCCCCTACGGCTAGAGAAACACCCATGGAAGGCATAGCTTCACCTTGCCCTCAGTCGCTGACCGCAAATCGGCGGCACATCTGGTGCCGCAGGCGCCGCTGGAGCCGGCGACGTTGTGACACGACTGGGTCTGCAGAACTGCAACGAATCACTAAGTAGTAAAACGATAAGAATGGATTAGTAATTGGTTATGACAATAATAATACAATATTAGTAATTTGTAATATTACGACCAATTCCCACCCTTTGCCCAGAAACTTACAAGTGCACAATCGCTTGTCATACTGGACCCTCAGATTCCTGCACAGGCCCGCTGTTTTTTGCTTCTCAACCGAAAAACTGTAAACCCTAAACCTCAAACCCTAAAACCCTAAACCCTAAAAACCTAAAAACCCAAACCCTAAACCCTAAAACCATAAACTGTAAACCACAAAGTCCTAAAGCGCAAATTGCTGCGTATAGCCAACGTTTTCGTAATTTCTCCAAGTTGCCGAGTGTTATACTGTGGTACAATGTTCAAGTTTCCGGGCAAAGGGTGGGAATTGCGCGTAATATTACTATGATTATTACTCAGCAGTTAATAACAACAATAACTTAACAATAATCATAGTAATATTACAAAATGCAACAATGTCATAATGAATAGTTCACATGATAATTAACTGGTTGAAACAGAATAATTCACCAGTAAAAACCAAACAATATCAACTACTACATCTGAAATACCCCGAAGGTGAGGTGTAAACGATCATCGAAGTTGAAGCGATTTGGTTGTACAGTTTTCGAGATATTGACAAACTGGAATGGTACGTTTTGTCTCTCCGCAGGCGTCTTCAGTTGAAACCTTCATCTTACTCCAAGCATAAGCCTGCCATCTTGGGAACCTCGTCTCCAAATGCATGAGGCTGTCAACATTTTTGGCGATTGCACGGCTTCGCGCGGTGGGGGCCGAAGATCCTCCGCATCTTCAATGCAAAAGGTGTGGCGACTGTTACTCTCTGCCCAAGAACCATTGGCAAATGGTCTGTACAAGGAGGCAGTAAAACTGAATTCGTTGGATGTCTGAAGCAGCATCTCCCAGGAAAAGAAACAGTTCCCACTGAACATATTGCGCATGAACAGATATGAATCGAGAAACCAAGCAATTCTGCTGTGTGAACAATTGATCAAAACAGCTGGACTGAGCAGACATCCCTCTGCGATGTGAGTCCAACCCAATAACCCCAGGACGGATCCGTCAGTTGAAGTCTCCCGGTCTCATCATGCCTTGCCTGGGTCCAGTCGCCACCAATTCACAGGACCCAAGCTGTAGCTACACGGCCCACACGGGACGTTGTTTGATGTTGGTTGGCTCATTGAAATGCTCCGAAGACCAGGCCGTGCCCAAAGTGCCCATGATTGGCGCCCTCCAAAAACGCAACGGTTGCAAAAGGTCTCACCTACATCGCCAACAATTTGACAATGTGCATTGAACTCTACACAAATGACCATTGGGAGGTCCGTGCCTACTGTGACGAGTCCTTGTTGTTGACAGTTGAATCAATAGATCCGGCCCCTAAACCACAGAAAAATCATTGTCAGTCACTAGAAAAAACGAATGAGGTAGAAATTCCCGTAGCGAGGACACCACCGGACACCACAAGCTGCAAAATCTTCTGGGCTTCCCCACCCTGGTGTAGCTTCTGGCGGCCTCGCCTGGCAGGGAGGTGTTGCCAGTTTCCACTGTAGGACTGCTTGTCACTATGTCCCAGCATTGGATTTTCGGTGGAAGCCAAACGAATGGGGAGCCACAATTCTCCACAGCTCATCTGTTTCACAAATCACCAACACCACATCATCCAATGAATCCCTCGCAGATTCCGAGGACTTCTTCATGCAAACGCTACCAAGGCATACAAAATTTGCAGCTACAGTAGATATCAATGAGGGGGACGCCTGTACGAACCATCCCGAAAGGCACTAGTTTAAGTGGGTGGAACCACCAGTCTGACGGCAGACCTCTTTGCGGCCAGTCCACCACGAACCAGAAATCCAAAGCTCGTGGACAAATTTCACTGGAACGAGTCTTGATCTTCACTACTTGAAAGAATGAAGCTGCATACTGCTTCAAATTCACTAATGTTTGTTGATGCCATTGACCTCGATGTCTTCAAATGGCTGTCACATCCACTGCACACCAAAGATATAACAGTCTTTGTCTAAGTAACCCAGCACTTCTACTGAAGCAATTTCGGAGCCCAACTTTTTCAGAAATGGGGCAGTCACGCCATTTTCGTGTCACAGATATTTTTCAAAGGGAAAGCTTTGGTGGTGATATCAAACTTGGGAGTATTCCCTGCATTGAAGCAATCCTAAGCAGCCAGGAGCGCCTTGATCGCACCTTTCACACCGCCACGGTTGGCCCTGGCAGTGGTTAGTTCGAGACCAAAGGGTTGGGGTTCCAAGGTGCTCTGCCATTTGCTGCTTTTATAAACTGAAAGGTATGATTTTGAAGGTAATTATATATAGGACTTTTGCTTTTACTGCCAGGTAGCTGCTACAATCATCTAGACATTTGCTACGGCGACATGCAGCACATGATTAAGCAAAACTTTGGCCGAGAGATTACAAGGAGATCGATGATAAGAACGGTTCGAAAGCGACCCATGACGTGATTACAAACCCTGACATGGATACTGCTCACTCTAGGGGTACAAAATGCAAAGGAATCAATGTGGTCCAGGCAGGACCGTTGTTCAGTGCAGTTCCCCTTCTGCTGACCTGGGATCTCCTACTGTGGCTAATCTCTGTGACCAAGACCAAGATCAACTCATGTTGTGTCACGAACCGAAATATGCTTGTCATCCAATGCTATCAACATTCAAACTGAATGTCATCCACCAAAATCAACATTCAAACCGATGGTCATGCAACAAAATCAACATTCAAACTGACTCTCATCCAATAAAATCAATATTCAAACTTATTCTCATCCAACAAAATCAATATTCAAACTTATTCTGATCCAACAAAATCAATATTCAAACTTATTCTGATCCAACAAAATCAATATTCAAACTTATTCTGATCCAACAAAATCAATATTCAAACTTATTCTGATCCAACAAAATCAATGTTCAAACTGATTATCATCCAACGAATTCAACATTCAAACTGACTCTTATCCAACAGATTCAACATTCATACTTATTGTTATCCAACAAAATCAATCTTCAAACTGACTTTCATCCACCAAAATCAACATCCAAATTGACTCTCATCCAACAAAATCAACATTCAAACCGATTGTCATACAACCAAAATCAACATTGAAACTGATTATCTCTATCAAGCTACGATCATCACCTTGCTGGCACATCTTCTCCACAACAAACTCACCCAAGCCCACTAAACAGGCCGCAGGTGGCTGATCCTGAACTCGTTTCTCGGCCGCTTCCGCAGCAGCCTGGCCCCAATGGGACATGCTTCGTGGCCAAACGTGCGAACTACTCATGGCTGATGAATAATAGCTATTCATTAGCTTCACTATTCATTCAATATTTGTGTAATGAATAGTGAAGCTAATTCTAATGGCTTCAAATGGCTAATGAATAGTGAAGCTCCCCAGAAAGGCTCGCGAATTTGTGGTTTGAAATGTTCATGACAATGCCTGAGTGTGTATTTGAACACAAAAAAAAAAGTTCCTCGTGTCGCACCGTGCACCATATCCATAGAGTTGCAAAGAGCAGCTGAATCTCCTGTCAACGTTTTGATTCAGCCAGGGTAGCACCAGCTTCAACAAGGTTGACATCTGGAGCCAGAACCACCCATGGTTACATGTTTTTACTCTGAAAAAGGTTGGTTTTTGCACATCTACGTTACAGAGTTCAACCCAGGTTTTTCATTTAAAAAATTATCTTACGGCAGAATACCGTGCTTGCAAATATTATCCTGCCAAACGTAGTTTCTACGGAACCCAAGATGTCGGTCCACAAGTTTGCAGCTCACATAACCCAACCGCGAATTCTCTCTGGAAAGCGCTGAAACTACTTGTACTTCAAAGCAATTTGGTTTGTCAGTCTCCGAATTGAGGATCAGAACTCGACAGTGCGCCTCCTCTCTTCACATCTCAGAATGGTCGTGAAATAAAGACCCTTATTGCCTCTGTCCAGGCATGTACTTGTGCCATCTTGTGCCTATATAGTCGGACCATGTCGAATGATTGGTTGGCTACAATTGTGCATCCTCGCGCCATAAAGGCCGCAACCCGTTGCCATTGCTTTGCCACTTGATGGTGCGAAACAACGCGCAACGGCCAGCCAGGCCCCCCAGGTTTGACACCTGCCGTCTGGCGCTCTTCCTCGGTCATGTTTTTGTTGACGATGACCGGCCTCAAGAGTTGCTAGGGCTGCAATTTACCAAAAAACACCCCACACAAATCTGCCACACAAAGGAAAAAGTGTCAGGACACACATGCAGGGAGACATTTGGACAAACGCTCAAACATAAGTGACAAACACTGGACGCATTTTACAAATCATTGATGACAATCCGAACAACTTGCCAAACGCCACTCACTTTGGGAGACAAGTTTCAAGGCAAAAAGAGGGCAACATAAGAGACCCGATGAGCATTTTTTGGAGAAAATTAGAGATACAGAAAACCCAGTTCTCCAATCTTCCCGTCACTCCGTTAATTATACCGAGCTAAAAGGCAAGCTTTGAAGCCACCAGCCAGTGCTCAGACAGTGAATCTGTCGTCAGCTAGCCAATCCTAGAGTCATGCCGAGTCAACATAGCAAGCCGCAACAGCAAAACGCATCCAAGGGACTTCGAAGGGTCACTGGTGTTTGCAGACCTGGGCAGAATGAATCATGTCAAAACTGTTTCAATTTGCCACGAAGAAATCACGGATAAACACATCTTAAACTAGCGAAAAAATGGAAGCAGACTTGGGCTCCCGGCTGGCAACATCCCATGATGGTCGATGCGATGATATACGCGGTTGATCTACTACGTCTTCCGAACAAACAGCAGTGCCCAAGGACAGGCAACGAAATCCGGCATGACGGTTCTGCCCCTATGTGCATCATGCAACAGCAAGCGAATGGTGTTTTTCAAAGACAGACTTTTTTGGCATATGTATGCATAAGCTATAAGCTATGATGTCCCTAAATGCGTTAAGTTTCCCTTCAGAGTATTGGAGGAACTAAAAGCACCAAGCATTTGATTAAATTTTCACGAGTCACTCAGTCAGTCAATCAGTCAGTCAGTCAGTCGGTCACTCACTTACTCACTCAATCACTCAGCCAGGCAATCAGTCAAGCATTCAGTCAGCCAGCTAGTTGGTGAGTCCTTCGGTATGATACACAGTCCATGTTTGAAACAGGCATGTCGTTAGTCATCTGGAAACATTTTGCCTATTTTGTTTGATTTTTTTCCCAATTTGATTGTGTTTTGATTATCAAAGCAGGACGGATGCCTTTGAATTCTGGGTTATGTCATCTTAGGCAACGTGAAACTTGGCAGAGATCGAGTAGAAGGATTGCTTACAAATCTTAAGAGCCCGAAACTAAGTGATAATAGAGCAAAATTCTATAATTTAATCAGATGTTTTTCCTTCCCATTGCACGGTTAGGGCCCGTGGCCTCTCACAGAAAGCGTGCAAAAACCTGAAAGTATATTTTTGAAAAAATCACGCACAAACTCTTGCTGCCCGCAATTGAAAGATGAAAAACGATAGTGACAAACGCGTTTTTTTTGATCGTCTCGACATTGCAAAGGGCTACATTGGAATCCTCTTCGTATTGAGCTGACACTCTCATTGAGAATGGATAAACCACATCATGGGAGAAAAAAAAACAAAAAACATACAAACCACTTTCATTCGAGGTAGCTCACTCAATCTTCCACCAAACTATCGAAGGCACTCACTGCTGACATTTAAGAGTCTAGGGTGGAATTATCTCGAATTTTGCAATCATCTAAGGGGCGAGCAAGTTCTTCAACAAGTGCTCACAACCTGTTGAGAAATTTGGAAACATCCAAATTGGTCTCAGTCAAACGAAGATTTTTCAGATCGGTTTCAGTGGGCACATGCAAAATTGATGCGAATCTCGAAAACACCAAGACAACAGACCGTTCGCACAGCAAGCAAGAACCAGAAATGATCATCCAGGATTGTTTTACACATTGTAAGAGGCCTGCCAACCGTTTGGCTGGCCGATCCAATTTGGCACCACGTGTTCCTACACGAGCAGGTTCGGTCACAAGAAAACTAGGTGGACATCAGTGGACATCAATGAAATGAAATAAAAACATCAATGATTTTCGATAAAACTGCCATACTTCTTTGAGCAAATCAAACCAGTAACACAACAAATCACCAAACTGACTTCCGGAACCACATTTTTTTTCCCTGCCGATGCGCTCATTTTGACACTATTTTCGTCTTTCTGGGTCTTCTTGCTCTTCTTGGTTTTTTTTTCCTTCTTTGTTTTCACATGTTTTTTTTTTTTAATTTTTTCATTTTGTTCAATTTTGTCATCTTCTTCACCTTCTTCTGCTTCATCTTCTTAATTTCCTTCATCTTCATGATGTTTGTCTTCTTCATCCTTTTTGTTTTCTTCATCATTTTTTTCCTCGTGATCTTTGTTTTGCGCATCACCTGCGTCTTCTTCAAGAAGATGAAGAAGACCCAAGAGACCAAGAAGACCAAAAAGATTCAGGGGATGAAGAGCAAGAGGATGAAGAAGGTGAAGAATGTGAAGATGGCGAAGAAAGAAAAAATTAAAAGGGGGAGAAGATGAAGAAGGTGAAAAATATGAAGAGGATGTAGAAGACAAAGAAAATGAAGGAGATGAAGAAGACGAAGAAGACGACCAAGACGAAGAAGACAAAGAAAACGAAGAAAATGAAAAAAACCGAGATGATGAAGATGCGCGTGAAAAGGCAGACGTAGATCATGAAGAAGAAAGTAATGAAGAAGACATGACCAAGAAGAAGATGAAGAGGATGAAGAAAATGAGGCGGAAGAACAGATTACAAAGGCAAACAATGAAGCTGATGAAGAAGACGAAGAAGACGAAAACTATGAGGAAAACTAAAAAACGAAGCAGACGAAGATGATGAAGAAGACGCAGCACACGAAGATCTCTTTCGTCTTCTTAGTCTTTTGGTTTTTTTTGGTTTTCTAATTTTTTTTGATTTTCTTGGTTTTGCTCTTGGTTTTCTTGGTCTTCTTGGTCTGAGATGCCCTAATCCATAATCAAACAAAAATAAAACAAGAACCGTTTTTTTTCTCCAGGAGCGCCGCTTTAGCACTGGTGGCTGCGGTCACGAATCACAACAAAAGCGCGTTCAAGGATCCCAATCCATGAAGGTTCATTAGCAGGCCTACATTGAGACCAGGTGAAAACTGCACAGGGAATGAAATGACGGAAACAAGGTGGTAGGCGTCAAAAAGACATCAGCGACATTGCAGGTATCTTGTACAGTGAGCTGCAAAAAAAAATTACTTTACTTTGAGTGATCCCCACCATGTCATGTCAACACCGCTTGTTGACTCCACTTTTGTCTGGCATTCTCTCCGACATTTAGGATGACATTCTTTCTGGCATATCTTTTGACAATCTTTCTGACATCTCTTCTGACATTCTTTCTGACATGTCTTCTGACATTATCTCTGACATTCTTTCTGGCATATCTTTTGACATTCTTTCTGACATCTCTTCTGACATTCTTTCTGACATCTCTTCTGACATTCTTTCTGGCATTCTATCCTGACATTTCTTTTGACATTCTCTCTGACATTCTTTCAGGCATATCTTTTGACATTCTTTCTGACATATCTTCTGACATTCTTTCTGACATATCTTCTGACATTCTCTCTGACATTCTTTCTGACATCTCTTCTGACATTCTTTTCAACATATCTTCTGACATTCGCTCTGACATTCTGTCTGGCATATCTTTTGACATTCTTTCTGACATATCTTGTGACATTCTCTCGGACATTCTTTCTGGCATATCTCTTGACATTCTTTCTGACATTTCTTCTGACATTCTTTCTGACATTCTTCCTGACATTTCTTCTGACATTCTTTCTGACATTCTTTCCTTGCGGTTGAAGTTCTGCAGCGACCACTGAGCGCAGATGGTCGAGGTTGAGGTCCGGCAGCGACCACTGAGCGCAGATGGTCGTGGTTGAGGTCCGGCAGCAACCAACGGGCGCGGATGGTCGTGGTTGAGGTCTGGCAGCGACCACTACACGTGGATGGTTGTGGCTGAGGTCCGGCAGCGACCAATGGGCGCGGATGGTCGTGGTTGAGGTCCTTTTTTTTTCTGCGAGAGCGCCGCTTGTGCACTGGTGGCAGCGGTCACACGTAACAACTACAAAAGACTCAAAGATCCTAATCAACGAGAGTACATTAACTAGCCTACAGTGAGACTGAAAACTGCGCAGCGTCGGCAAACGTAAAAAGAGAGCGAAACTCGAAAGCGTCACCAGCGTGAACCCGTAGAGTGATAGAGCCAGTGTAAAACGAGTAAAGCACAATAGCGACCTCAAAAGTGCAGCCAGTCGTAACCAACATATTTCATAAGTTGAAGCGATACAAGAGGAAGCCATCGAAGACCATTCCAGTCCAAATTTGCAATTCTAAAGAGCCAGTATGCCAAAGATGCCATCGCTTAGAGCAATTGATAGGCACGCAATCGAGAACGATGAAAATACTTGTACACATTTCGTCAAGAGACATTGGAAAATCTGATTTTGGGCCAGGTGCAACAGCGAAGAGAAAACGTCAAAGCAAAAACGACCCAGTGTTGCTGGTGAGAGAAGAAGGTGCCAGGCAGCAGCGTCAAGCACCGTGCCCAAAAGGACGAGTGGCAAACGCAGAGCGAAAGCCAAACGTCCTTCAAGGCCACAGGGCTTGTCAAGCCAACGCCCGAGACCGAAAAAGCTGCTGCCAAATCGGAATTGCACACTCTAGCTGCAAGCTTGAAAATAGTCCATTGCTGGATAGATGGCTCCAAGGTCAATGGCCTGGCGGCTACAAGGATTACTGTTGGAATGCCTAAGGGTTTCTACGTACGAAAAATTGGATGTTCATTCTAACTTTTCTCATTCTTGTTAGCTCACGATATCGGAGCAGCTAAAATTTTAGATTTCTTGCGCGCAGAAAGCGGGCAAGACTTTCAAGATACAGTAGCGCCGAAAAAAAAACAACGATTTGTTTCGGTTTAAAAACCGTGACATGGGTTCCCATTTTTGGGCCCTTTTTCGGTCCCCGATTTGGGGACGTCATTAGTGTAAAGAAATAGGAAGGGGACCAAAATTGGCACCAAAATTGGTTGCAAACACGGGGCCCAATCTTTTTTACGCGTGGTTGCGCCGTTGTGGCGCGGTGCCTCGGTCACAAGTACATATTGCGAAGTGAAAAAGGATTGCCATAGACCATAACAACCAAAGGGGACCAACCAAGCAAAACCAGCAGAACAACACAAGCAAAACCACCCCCAAAACGAACCAGCCAAACAAAGGTCAATAGGCACTGATACCGTTAACTAGGTGAAACGTCCGCTCTCACTGGGCTCACGTGTTGACTTGCAGGTCATCTCTTCTGTCATCTATCGTCGCTCCTCTTGTTCCAGCATCCGCCATGAAGCAAGTTGATCATCTCTCAATGAAGTCGCGAAATCTGTAAGCCGTAGTTTCTGATGACATCGGATGACATCTGACGTATCGTCATTCTGCTGTGTGCATGTTGAATATTGCACATGTCATGTTGTGTGAGACTGAGATCAACACTCAAGCACGAATGCAAATGCCAGTGAGAAGCGTAGCAAAAGTAGACACCAGAATGGAGAGGGGCAGGCGCCCCTTCCGTTGAATTGAAAGGACAGGGGCCCTCCCCAGACCACTGTCAGTTTCCCCCGGTTCTCTCAACGAGGGCTGTGTGATCAGGTAGCCTGGCAGCACGCCATGGCACGGTGTTCGGGTCTTGTTGCCTCCCTGGTGTTGGTGTAAACACTGGATGTGACCCTGTGATCACAACTAGTACATTGAAGCACATTGAAAACTCCCTAGCTTGGTTCGCCAATTGATCAGCTTTGGTGAGCGGACAGTGTGTAGCAAAGTTCCTGACAAATCGCAGCAGATCACGTCTCATGGCATAAGCACGGCACGAGGGAGACTGGCTCCCCATTGCAGGCACTTGCTGGTACGTGAGGCTACAGCCATAATCTTGCAGATGTCGACATGATGTCGACATGAATCTGGTGAACTGACGCAAGCAAGTGAACCTGAGCACCCTCAGGCCGGTGCACATCCTCCAGAAAATCACCAGGAGGAGCGCTTGATCCTGGCACGCTCCAACGGTCGACCAAGACTAGCAAGCCGTGGTCGACGAGCTCCACCAGCACATTGGTGCCTGATGAGTTGCTATGGCATCACTTGCAGACGGGGATCATGTAAGCACATTGCCAGTGACTTGGACGTAGTCCTTTCTTTGCCGGTTACGTACTATCCGATCTTGGAGTGCTCAGTTGCATGACGTGGGGCGCTCGTATACGTCCTATCCTTGCAGATCAGAGTCGGTACCCATGAAGTACTCGCATACTGCACCACCAGAAGAAGTGCCATGGCTCGCCCCCGCGCCGGAAGACCAGACTCCAGCGAGTCAGGTCAGGGCCTACCCCTTCCCCAAGCCCTTGTAGGGCTAAGTAAACAGCTGCGGCGATACACTGCCGAAGCAGGCATTATTGCCAATTGGCACGGCAGGCAGAGTGGAGAATGTAAGGACGAGGCACTGGAGGCTCCTGAGGCTCTGTCATCTCGCTTTCGTTTGGATTCTGTGCGTGGCCAATGTTTCCAAGGACAGTGATGCGGTGTAAACAAAGGTGCGGCCAATGAGCTAATGCGTGCAGCAGCATCTCGAAGTGGGTTGCCCGAGGACGATCGGATGCTGGTAAGCCATTCGTTGTGGGCACAGGCTCTATTATGGTCATCCGTTGCGCCCCATCCTGGGTCAGAATAACGTTGTCCGAGCGCTGCAGAGTTGGCAAAAAGGGCATCACGAACAAAAATGTTTTGGACATTGTAAGCAAGGACTGCATTGGTCTGATATGCTCTCGTGAAGCAAAATGCGAATTTATGATACACTTGCTCAACGAAGCAAACACGGGGCCCAATCCTTGCTCTAGCAATCATTTTTTGGCCGATCTGTCCTTCGCCCAAAATCGTTTCTGAACTTATTTGTTAGACGCAATAAAACAAAATTTTTTGGGCATAACAGAAATCGTGGTTGAAAACGTGATAGTTTTGTCGGAGGTGGAATAAATCTATATGCGTCCTCGCGATTGAAACACAAAGCTGTCCCTACTGTATTGTGTAGGTAGCCAATGGTCGTGGTTGAGGTCCGGCAAGAAGGAGACGAAGCGGAAAAGATTTTTTTCCGGGTAGTGCCTGTTGCAAACAAAATGCAGAGCACCAAATGTCCAGAAAGACAAAGAACCAAAACTAAGAACCAAAGCAGACAGCAAACCAAACACAATACAACCAGCAAACTGGAACCAAACCAGAAAACACGCCTCCAACAACTCTCATCTGACAGAGAATAAGAACTGCCTCTAGCCACGAAGCAACCAGCAAAGCAAACAAAACAAAACAAGAACAACAACCAACAACCCTTGGAACAAGATAGCGCCTCAAACAAGGGCCAAGCACACCTAGTAAGCATGGTGACTATCTCCGACACCATAAACGGCAATCCAAATTCAGGCAGGTCCAAAGATTAAGTTTCAATTTTAGAATGACATTGTCGGGTTTCGACTTTGATATCAATTTCTGCAGTGCATCGAGTCTTTTTTCTGACAATTGGCCATGTCATCAGCTGATCAGTTCCAAGAACGCTGACATTTCCTTTCCAAGTTTTTCTTCCTTTCCACAAAACTTTTCAGGATTCGGACACTTGGACGCTTGTTACACTTTGAGAGAAAAGAGAGCTAAAAGACAGATCGACGCACAATCTTCAAATTGGAAGAGATGAACAAGAACGAGTCTGGGCCTTCTTGCTTTCTCAGAAAAGAGTAGGTCAGGAACATGGAACAAAGCCAACCTTTCTGCAATCGCAATGTCCATCTGACACCTCAACTTGCTGGAAGAAGTCTGCAACATGCGCTAAAGGTCACGGATTGAGTGCTGCTTCTCTAGGACAACTTTCCATCAGATTGTACAAAGATGTTCGTTCAGATTTTGAGACGTTGATGTCTGGACATTTTAACATAGGGATACTGTGACGGACCTTTGGCTACAAGTGAAATATTTGCATTTTTTTCCAGGTAGTGCCTATTGCACATAGAATGCAGGTCACTAGTTGTCCAGGAAGCCTAAGAGAAAGATCGAAAAATCTTCAATCAATGCAAAATGACCGTTGGGGTGAACCACCACCAGCCAGCCGAACCAAACCAACAAAACCAGAAACAAAAAAAACAAGAAAACCGCAAACAAACCAGCACCAAGGAGGCCCCAACCTACAAAGGTCATTTTGCAAATAAACTACAACATATGCACAAGGTGAGACAGGTGACACTCCGCACTCACGCATCTCAGAAGGCGTTCGACTCGG
Source organism: Symbiodinium kawagutii (assembly GCA_009767595.1). Lineage (NCBI taxonomy): Eukaryota > Dinophyceae > Suessiales > Symbiodiniaceae > Symbiodinium > Symbiodinium kawagutii. Next base: position 21,210 of record VSDK01029940.1, read on the forward strand.
CATCGTCTTCACCACTCATCAGATCAACGCAAAAGCCACGGAGGCTCCATCAGAATTGCCAAGTGATCATTCTTTTATTTTACTTGCGGTTGTGCCAAGCCGGCACCACCACCGGCGACTACAATTCACCCTTCGTCTCTGAAAGTATTTCCACCACTTCCCTACGGCAACACCAAGGGTCGCCAGCCAGTACCAGTAGCAACCACAAAAACTCTTGCAGAAACAGCCCAAGATGGTCAACAGAGTGCAAAACATCATGCCAAGCAGTCAGAGGTACGAACAGCCATGGCACCGGCCCCGCGCGTGCAGGAATACTCCTGTGAGCAAACCTGTTTCCTACCCCGCCCCACAGCCATTTACGCTGGCTAAAACGGCTGCGGCAATCCGCTCTAAAGCAGATGAACACACACTCCACCTAGTATTGCTTGAGGCAGCTGACAAACGTCCTAATCAGATTTTTTTTTCCAGGAAGTTCCTTTTGCACACACGATGCAGGTCACTACAAGTCTGGAAAGCTGCAAAGACTGGACATGATTTCACATGAGCTTCAATTGAAGCATGATGACCGAATGGGCGAAAACCGACAAACCAAACCAAACCACCAGCACCAACCAAGACCAAGCAAACCAGCAAACCAAAACCACCCCCAAAAGAGAAAAACCAGCCCCATCGAAAAGGTCATTAAGCTGGTTGACAAACCACATGCACAGGTTGAAACAGCTGACAAACGTCCCAATCAGAGGCATCTATCTTGAGCGTCGCCTTCCTTTACTAGCGTGCGGAAGGTTTACTATACAAGATGGTGACTGCTGTCTGCTCTTCTCGGTCTAGCTACTACGGGATTTTTACCTACAGAGGTATTTATCTTTTTCGCCGCTCTCTTCGTGGTGGTGGCTTGGCTTCAGTGTTTTTCTGCAGTTGCTTGTCTGGGGTGCGGTGTCTTGACATGCTTAGCCTTGGCTCCGGCCTTTGCTGGCCGTTTCTACAGCAGTTTGCTTGACGGTACTGCTTACTGTAATTTGACTCGCTGCTGGTGACAAGTGCTATCTGCGGTGGATTAGGCATGCATCTGCTAGAGGCATCAAAACAAAAATGCTCAGGGCTTGGTGTGGCCGTTGTAGACCTTACAGCGACTTTGGTGTGGGCAAAAATCATGCATCCGTCTCCGGAGCAGCGACCAACAACAAAAGAGAAGGAACAGGAACAAGAACCACAGCCAAACCGAAGACACAAAAACCAACCAGAAAAGAAAGCGGATCAACAGAAGTAACATTAACAGGTGAAACACAGTAAAACGTCGACCAGCAGGGCATCTCATCGCTCATCTTTATCATCTTGCATATGCACGGAAATCCTCGTTATAGCACAGGATCCAGCATGGCCATTGCCTTGGTCTTGGCGTGGAAATCTGTTGGCTGCTCTTGCGCTTTATGGCATTTCTATCTTATTTTGCCTCACAGCGATGCTTTCTTCTTTGTTTTCTTCAAGCTAGCTTTGCTGGCTATCACAGAACCAACTGCAACGCTTCTTGCTTAACGCGTAGTGACATGCAGAGGACTTGTGAGGCGAGGAATTCATTGCATGCGCATGATTTTCGCAGTTTTTACTGCCAGCTTCGTATGCTTCTATGCTTCAATGCTTCGAAGTCTTCGTTTCACTTTGTTTCACTTTATTTCACTTGTTTCACCTTGTTCTTTTGCTTCTTATCGACCTTAGCTTATTTAATTGGTGATCTTCTGGTCCTTTTCAGCCTAACGCAGATGCGACAGAAAGTGGAAGATCTTCGAATGGCAGTGCGAGTGGCTGGCGAAGGGGATGCCAGGACGGCTGCCATAAGTCGACTTGACGCTATGGGCAAAATTTTGGATAACCTGGAGGATGATATCGTCCAGGTTCCTGAAGTTTCCTCAGCAGCCGCAGCATGCCCCAAGACCTCTCCTGTTGACGCCCCAATGAGGCAGGAGAAAGTGGCTCCGAGTAGGTGCGAGGAGTGACTAGCAAGCAGGCAAAAGGCGGACCGTCGGTAGTGGCTGATCGGCAAAAGGGAATCATGGCTAAGTACTCACCTAGGCTTTGGTTGCACGGTACAGAAACCCTACTCTCCTTTCTTCAATTTCAGAAGGTGTTTTACTTGGCTTGCCATTGCCAGGCAGCGCATGATCCCGATACTCAGGCATTTGCCGCGTACCTTGCTGCAGTGCTCATTTGGCTCGAGAGGGTCGCCTTGGCTTTGCTTATAGAAGTATTGTCAGGGCCCTTGTCCACTTCTGTGTTTTAGCCGAGTTCAGTTGAGATTCTAGGTGTCGCTTCTCTCGCAGTTGCTGCTATGGTCCGCTCATCCACAGTTGCACGCTGTCGTCAATGGGAATCTCTACATGACCTGGAGGTGATTCTGGCGGATGCTGACATTTCCAGGGAGCATGATGTTTCTCGCCTGGTATCCCTCCACAACAACCATTTGGATGTTTGTTATGCTTCGTTGAGAATGGTGTTGAGGTGGAGTGCTGCAGGCTCAACCAATTCCCTCTATGTGCGACACTATTTCTGACTTCAATCTACTAACGAGTGTAAGGACTATCCTGACAGCTGGGGTGATTTTACTGCTGCTTCGTGCCCCTCCGCATTGGAGAGAGTGTATGTTCAATTGGGAACCAAGCGCATCTTTCCTTGGACTTCGGGACATGTTATGGTCCATGTACGTGGTGCTAGTTTGTCGGCCCCTACCAAACAGCAGGCCTATCGCCTGGCTTATCACGTCAATCATCATGAGGTTGGCGATCTGGATGTTTTCCATGGCACCTTGGTCAATTCCAAGGAGGTGCTCCGCAAAGGCCGAGGCATCTTAGGCCCGAGTGAACCTGATCAATCGGATACCAATCTGCCTCCTCCCCAAGAACGAGTCCAAGTGGTTCCGGAAGCAGGCCAATCCTCTAATACACGCCTGCCAGCCACCAAACGGGAGGAAAGTTTGGTTGCCTTACGGCGTTTCCATCTCCACTGCCGAGCCCTTGTCCAAGAGTGTGCCCACTTGCAGCTGAACATGCAGGATACGATGCAGATTGGAAGCATGTTATCAGTCCTTCAAGATCATGTGGACATCGTGGTTTCCCTCCAGCAATTGCAACTGGTGGCATCAATGAGGGGTGAAGATGTGGCGGAAGCCAATTATCAGGTCGATGTCTAGAGCTATTATGACGGCTAGGTAGCGGAAACCCTCCAGCAAACAGCAGTAGGCACCGGGCGAAGTTTGGGAATTCAAAAGAGCTTTATGTTCAGGGCACCTTGCTAACCCAGTGTATGGCTTCTGCCTCGTTGACCATAGTTGGCATGCTTGCATCGTTTTGGAACGTTGGATGTGTTGATGTATTGCAGCTTGGCTCCAGACCACCGACGAGGCATGACAACTTCCTTTGTTTTTCCCCTTGCCTTCTGACTTATGCCTTACCATTGGGACTTGATTTATTCGGATTACCTCATGCTAAACTCCCTGTTTTAGGATTGGGCTTCGTCCACGGGTTGTCGCACAGGCGCCTTCCCCTTCACCCACGGGTTGTCGCACAGGCGCCTTCCCTCTTCCCATCACCTGTGCATTCGCCATGGATTCCTCCATGCCAGAATGGCCACTACGTCTTGTTACCATTCTCAGATTGTTGAAAATGTGAGGAAGCTGTGCGTTTCATTGCAAAGGAACAATTAAGGCTCAGGGCAGAACGCAGCAGGTGTAGAGCCCAGGCTAGCGAAGAACATGAGTCGTGGTTTGATCACCCTGACCGCCCACGGGCTTGCCGAAGCAGGTTTAGGCCAGAGCAGCGAACAAGACCTGAGGAACTGGCCAGGACCTGTTGCCAGCAACCTTGTGTCCTTTGTGGTGAACCATGTGGAAAAACCTGGGCACATCGGAGAGCAAGCTGTCTGTGTCCTGGACACTGTCTGTATGTCGGAGAGTTGAATTTGATGGATGAACTGGACTAAGTTCTGACGAGAAGACACCTGCAGTTGCTCGAACCTCAGTCGCAGAAGTCGCAGTGTTTGCCACCTCATGTAGTATGTAGTAACCATGTTAGTCACTGTCGCTGTTGTTGACTCAGGGGGCTCAAGTCGATACCTAATTTGTGTTTCTTACCGCTGTTCGTAGCGGTTTGTGGGCATCATGAAGAGAGTTGGTTGCGGTACAGACTGCTTCCTTCTCCTGATTCTGGGGTGGCTGAAGATCTCTTTTACTGATAGCTTCCCCCGTGACGCTGTTGTGTCTGATGAAACCTCCCTTATGGCCCCGGGAGCTTTGTTACCAGGAGCAGTACCAACGGGCTCGGTTGTGTCATCTTCAGACGAGGATATGGACGACACAGATATCCTAGCTGTCCAATGGGACATGTTTGAAGAAGCTTTCCAATCCTTTCGCTCTGAAGGCATCCCTGAGGAGCAGCATGTCTTGGTGGTCACGTATGGGCTGGGACTGGTTGACTTGGGGCGACGTTACCGTTCCCTCCGCCTGCAGG
>VSDK01029945.1:16690-29611 GCA_009767595.1 Symbiodinium kawagutii
TCAGCAGGACCATATGCTTGCCTTCCAGAGATACAATCGCACTATAAAGCACCCCCAGGAGACAAAACAAAAATCCATCCGCATTGTGACAAACACAACAGTATTCAAGTCATTTTCGAATCCACAAATGGATGCATTGCCTCACCCTTTGTTGCTTGGAAGGATTCAAAAGGAAACCCTTCCTCTCAGGGTGCCGCCCCTTGTTTGTTGTCAACGAATCTTATGCCAATTATTCTCTTGAGGTTGTTCAGAAATAATCAACGTTTTTGTACATCAGGCCAAATAATGCATACCTGAAGCCAAACCATGATCATAAGTTCATAAGACTTATAAGGTAGTGTAAAGGGATGTGAAGGGTTTGCAATTTTGGCAGCCATTGCAGTCAATTCATGTAGACTTTTTGGATTTACTAAGCCGTTCCAAGCTTCTAGGGTTCATTTATCCACATTTCCAGCAAGCTCAATTCCCAGGGACCCATGCTGATTTGGTGCAACCTTTTCGCGGCAAGTAAGTGATTCGGTGCAAGTAAGACGTAGATTCAAATAGATGTTGGGAATTATTGCATGACATTGCATCCAATGAGACAATCTTCTCACCATGTACTGATTATTCCGTACTTGTCATAATCACATTACTGCTTGTCATATGCTCTCACGTCCTTTGAACGCCTAGAGAAACTTCACCAGCTGAGCGCAGGTTCCGCAGATGACAAAGGTCGCACCTTGTGGTGCAGCTTCAGCAACGATCGAAGTGGCCTTGGAGTGCGTCAAAGCATTTGGTTTGGACAAAGAATTTTCATTCACGATCAACTTGGTTTTGCAAAAGGGTGTGTCATTGACAGTGGGAAGATCTCATCAACAGGATGCTTTTGAGAAACTTGTGCCTGATGAAGCCCTGAGAAGTTGTGTTTCGCGTAGTCATTTCACCATCTCCTGGGATGGCGACCAGTTTTTCTTGAGGAGATTGTCTGTGAATGCCATGTTCTTGGACGATGTGATGATTCCGCAGCAGCAAGAGGTACTGCTCAACCAAGGTGCAAACATTGGACTTTGCAGCGAAGCAAACGGCAGGTCATCTTTTTTGCTCCTGCGCTTCCTCTCGAGTGGTCAAAAGGATCTCTCTTTGTTAGCAGACTTAGAAGTTTGCAAACAAGTTGAGAGCTCTGCGCGAACATGGACGGCAGATTTGTCTGGCTGCCCCTTTTATTTGCTTTGCACTATGTCTGCGAGTCGGGATATATCTCATCTACCAGCAGAGCAGCGTGCTGTAGCGTTAACCAGTCAGTCTATCACCCTGGGGCGACAGCACCAGCCTGGGCTATTTGAGGATATTCTTGGTGCAGACAGTGTCAACTTGACATTCATCTCCAGATCTCACTTGGAACTGTATGAAGTCGAAGCAGGATTCATGTTGCGAAATCTAAGCCAAAATCCTGTGGTGATAAAAGGCTCACAGGTGGCCAAGGAGCAACAGTCGTTCCTGAGCCCGGGTGATAGCATTGATTTCATTGCGGGGTCGGATCTGAAGTGCTTCCTGCGTTTTCACTTGGAGCAGACCCAGCTACAGCCTAAACTGGCAGTGCCAACGCCAGCAGGCACCAGTGGCACTCTCTGGCTAGAGCTTGAAGGGAGTGCAGTGAGGGGCATACCTTTGGAGCATCGGAGAGTTTATCTCCAAGGTGAAAGTCTATCTGTTGGTCGCGCCTTTCAACACGAACTCCACCAGGCAGCTTTGAACGAGGAAGCCTTGGCTTGGGTCAGCCGAGAGCACTTTCGGGTCCATCAATTGAACGGGAGCTGCCAGCAATTCTCCTTGCTGGCAATGAGCAGCAACCCAATGTGGCGGCAACGTGCTGAAGAGCTTCTACCTATGGAGAAGCATGATAGCCTGCCACTGGAGCCAGGAGATCGCATTTGGCTCTACACAGGGGCCAGTGATGGTCAGCCATCTGGCCCAGGACACAAAGGTACCATCGCCTGGACCTTTCATAGCACCTGAATGATGCAATTTGATAGATGCAATAGATGCAAGATGTGTTTTTTGACAAAATTCTAATTCAATCAACAAATCTGCACGGATCAGAAAGAAAGAGCTGCGTCGTGTGCTACGCAATGTGGATCCCCAAAGACACACAGTGCTCTACATAGCAACTCTCAAAAATATTTAGATCTACCCCAGAAAACAAAATGATCTACATTACAACTCTGAAGAATGTTCAGAACGGTCCCTATGCAAAGGGTAGTTCAGCCAGAAGCCTGGGACAGCCTGGGTAGTTCAGCCAGAAGCTAACCTGGACGCCTCGCCAGGTCCGCACTTTGTGGAGCTGTCCAGTCCCTTCGAGCGCATTAAAGCCTTTTGCTCCTCCAATGTTTAGTAAGGCTGATCTTGTCTACCGTATTGGAGTAGACATGAGTATGTAGACGAGCAGATCTTTCTTCCTGTGATTTTCCCTCTCTATTTCCTCCAGCCCAGGCCCAAGGCATTTGTGCAGCAATCCAACTGTTCTTCGCAAGCCAGGCAGTTTTGCATTGGACAACTTGATTTTTTTGATATGTTTGCCATTTTGTGTCGAGGTTGTCGTGACAAATCAGTTTCCCAACAGATTCTCTCTCTTGACAATTTACAAATCAGTTTTCTTGCATTGTTTGCAGCACGAAGTCCAAGCTAATGGATTTGTAGGTTGCGTCAGGCTAGTTCAGCTCTTTCTCAGAGAATGAGAAGTCACGTGCTTGTAGCCCCTCTGTCTAGAATCTAGAAGGAATATATAAACTATATATGAAGCAGTAACATCACTTTGAAATACTTTCACCAAAACAATACATATCTGTAAAATGCAGTCATCGGTAGGCGATGCAAGGTAAAGGCAATGCTGAACGGACAAGGTAAAGCCATCACCCCAGTCACACCTGGCTCCGTGCCGCCATGTGCTATGGCAATGCCAAGCCCATTTTTATGTCCGATGCGCCGGGCTTTTTGCAACGGCAACGTGCTCGGGCGGCTAAGCACTTGGTGAGCGAGCATGCAGGTTGGGTCGTAATCTTTTCTTTCAAATCCTTCCAAAAGAAGTGACTTCTCGCAAATCATGGGAAAGTGACTTCTTGAAAATCATGATGAGTTTGGGAATATCAACTGCCCTGGCTCTGAACTGGAGCCCTTACCCGGAACGGAACACGTCGCAGGAACGATCACCTGCCGGTGTCAGAAGTGCGTCGCGGCTGCAGAGGCGCGGACAGGTCCCAGCATCGGCAGGGGGGGGGCTCCTCCGCCTGCAAGCTGTCAGCTGTCCATAGCTGTCCTGGCTGAAGAAACTCATGTGAAACAGAACACCAGGGGCCTGTCACAGACTTGCCATCGGAAGTTTCTTGCTCAGCATGTCATGACCTTTGGTCGGTGATTCGCGGTTGTCAGAGTGTAGCTGCAATGAGAGAGAGAGAGAGAGAGAGAAAGGGTCCATGAGAGAAGTCACGAGCAGGATAGCAATGGCTTCCTGACAACTTCCCTTCAGGTGGGAGCTGGGGTCTTATGTGGGTCTTACGTTTCATTGATATGTCGTCTGACGTACTGCAAAAAGTGCAAATACTTCGTCCTTGCTGGCACAGCATCTCGTTTGTACCTCTGTGTGAAACAGTCAATATCTTTCAATCAGATCAACATTCTGCTCTTTGAACACCTTACATATTCTGAGATAGCTCAGATATCAGATCATACAGCTTCATTTTTTGACTTTGTCGTACTGAGCATCTCAACAAGATGATGTTGTAAGTATTCTCGCAATTGCTTCAGCATATGAGAAATGGATGGGACCAGTGTGTCTTGACAGGCACGCATACCTGGCCGGGTGAAGGAAAAAGCCGCAGCTCGTCCTCAGGAGAAGGTTGGCAGTTGGAGTTCCAGCTTTGGGAGCAGCAGAAATGCCAGTGGTTGTGAAACTAGTTGAGCAAGCCACCTTTGCAGCAGATTTTCAACACCAAATTTCCCAAGTTTCAAATCATCCGTCGGATTCCCCTGCTTCCTGGGCACAGGAAGCGAAGGAAGCGACGGTCCAGCGCGACTTCACATGGCTCTTGCGTGTGATGTCGGAGATTGCACCGTCGGAGGGCGGGGGCTTGGCCGGAACCCTCAGCTACGATGGGATTTGGACGCCAGATCCACGGTCGCTACAGGGCAAACTGGGAATTCTGGTGCCTGAGACGGTCGTCTTGGAGAAAGGGAAGCCAAAGAGGCAGAGCCAACGGTGGACCCCAGGGACAGGAAAGGATGGCAACAATGAGCTAATTCGTGGAAGCTATGAATTTTTGTCTTCCTCTTATTGTGGTCCCCTTGGAAGACCGTCTGAACAAAAGAAATGTCCACACCAAGACGCCCGCACCAAATGCTGTCAACAAACGTATGTGTGAGCCAGACTTGAAATCATACTTGACTTCTGGCGGTTTCTGTTGCGAGGCTGTAAAAAAAATGTAAGAACAGGAGATCCCAAGCTGCTATTTTTGGCCTTCGTATCTTCATTTTGACGGAAGCTCGCGATTCTGGTACGATCTGTGAACCCATCCATGTTACACGAAGCCGTGATTTCGTACAAGGACAAACAACGGTGCTTTCAAACACGTCTTGGTCCAAATTGTTGATTAGATTGTGAATAATGTGATCCACATGATGTCAAACGGTTGTAGTTAGACCTAGGCACTGACGCACTTCACCTGCCTATACCCCCCCCTACACTTTCACCCCCATTTTGAACCCACCCACCACCTCACACCTGAACCATCAACAAATCATAACTACATACCAACACAAAAGCAAATCATAACAACCTAACAACATACAATACAATTATCATTTACCAAGTGCGCCAGTGCCACCTCATAGAGAACAAAACCCAAAACCATAAAAAACAAACCCCCTAAGCAACAAACAACACATAGAACCAAAATAAGAACTATACCCTAAAACCTCATAATGACCCACTACATCATAATATAATTATTATATTATGAAGTAATTTTACTTTATCCTTTCATACATATCTTCGTCTAAACCTTCCCACCAGCATTGGATTTTATCCATCCACCCCAAAACCACCTTTTGGTCAAACCTCTTTTTGTTTTTCCTTTTGCTTTCATAGTTATGTTTTACTATTGCATGAAGAAGGAGAAACATTGTTTTTCTGTAAATGAATTTCATGTGTTCGGGATTGTTAGGACCTGTTATTTCAATATTGTAAATGCTCTTGCCATGTTCCATTATTTCATCTTCATCAAAGAGGTCAGCATATATTTGCTTTAGTAGGCATCGGTCGTAAAAAGCATGTAAGGGTTTTTCTGAATATCCTGACCTTATCAATCCCTCAATTACATTATTAATCTCATCTGGTTCGGGATATGGATTGCTCTTAATAAATGCTTTTATCTCTTCAACTTCTTTCTGTCTGTTGGCATTCAGATTGTTAAATACTGCTTCCATGTTATTTTTATTCAGGACGACAAAACTCATTTTATCTAATATATAAGATAATATCCCTTTAAGTCTTTTTCGTCTTAAACTGATTGCATACAAAAATACATAATTCTAATAATATTTATTATTAAAATTATGTTTCATCAGAAGTATTTTACAAATTCATCATTATCGGGACTTATGGGGTCATATTCAAGATTTGTATAATATTCATCCCCGTCATAAGTTTTACATTCAACAGCGGGATGTCTAACCATTTCATTATTAAACTGTTCTAATGTTAATTCACCTCGGTTATGTTCCAATGCGTATTTTTGATACAAGTTATATGTATTTAGTTTGTGTGCTACAATATTTCTTGTAATAGTAAAATTATTCATGACAAACTCATTAACCCAGAAATACGAATTATTGAATACAGCACTTTTATCTTCAATGCTTACACTCATCGCTACTATTTATATATAATATATCTTTAAATGCTTTTCTTCTAATACATAATTCTAATAATATTTATTATTAAAATTATGTTATCTAATTATCAATCAAAGACCCAAACATGGTCGCTGATATACTCCTTAACCTCCTTCATATCTACCAAATGGTTGTCGCCCCCTATCAACTCAATCACATACATATACAGTAAGTTTATAATCATGGGTCTTTCATCATAAATTCTTCTATTATAACGAAAGTATCCCTCGCTACACAATTGAAAATATTTTGTTTCATCTTTTAACTTATTTCTGTTATATAGGTTTCTTATCAAATCCTCTGTTATGAATTTATAATAATCTTTAAAACATTTTTTAAAAATCTTATTTGTTAATTTATCTTCATCCTCATATATGTCTATCAATTGGTTCATAGCATTAACTCTCACAGTTTTAGGTGCGCCACTATCAAAAGGGGCGGGTTTATGACAGCAAAAGTATGCCACTATCATTTCCATTTTGCACCATCCTAAAACCATACCTCTTTGGATTATGCCATTTTCATATTTTCTTGCTTTACTACATCCATAACAATAAACATTGTAGTCGCTTATATGTTCGCAAATATTCGGTAAAAACAAATTACTCAATACAACTCTTACATCATTCTTCATACAATCACACTTGCTACAATTTCCATACTTAAATATCTTATAATCCACCATCATTTCACTAATATATAAGATAATATCTTTTTAAATAGTTTTCGTCTAAAACTGATTTTTATAGTCATATATATCTTTAACCACAAAATGAAAATCAGCACCACAAGAACAACTTTTGGTTAATGTCAATAAAGCATACCGAACAGAAGGTGAATTATCCCCATACGCTTCTTCTGTATTATAAGTTTTCAGGCATTTAACCTGTATTTTAGCAGGTCGTCCTTCCTCTTCATCCTCGCGTCTAAGAGTAGTAAGTGAAGCACCCTGTGATTGGTTCTTCTTCTTTTTTTGTATTGATTATTATTTTGATAAAACATATATTTTTATAAGATAATGTACTTTTAATTATATTTGTCTAAAACTGATAATTTCATACTTTTAAAAGTTCGTGTCTCATTAAAACTCTTGGATAGTCAGTTAATTTGTAATACTCTTGTCCTAACTTCTCTGCTATGTCTTCTACTGTGTATTCTCCTTGTAAAAAATGACTGGTTCTTTCTTTCTCTCCCGTTCTCTTCTTTCTCATTATCTTAACTCTATCTCCAATCTCTAACTCGGGATACAACCTGCTCTTTTTTGCCTTCATTGATACATTTAACTTTGCTTTCAATTCATTTTCTTTTTTCCTTGCTTGATTTGGCGTCATATTTATTGCTGAATGGATGTCCTTATTATTGTATGTTAATATAACCTCTGGCAGATAATCCACCCATTGTATATTTTCTTTTCCTTTCTTTTCATCGTTTTCTATTCTCTTAAACAGTTTGTCCTTGACCGTGCGGTTAAATCTCTCTACAAAGTTCGCTTTCCCTCTCGTTCTGTGCAATTCAATGCCTTCGCCCCTAACATATTCTCTATACAATTCTCCTCTAAACGCGCCTTCGTCGTCACAATATATCAGTTTTGGTTTCCCGCCCATTTTGTTAATTGCTTCCATTGTTCCTGCTATTACATCAGGTGCTTCTTTACTTTTCAATGGTATAGCAACTGCATATTTACTCAATACATCTATACAAGTCAGGGCAATATAAAACTTCTGTTTTGTTTTAAAATCTTCTGTTCTAAAAAATGTCAAGTCAATCTGATAAGTGTGTTTATTGAAAGGGGCGATGAAACTATTATAACCTCGCTGAGGTCTTTTAATTTCAACATTCTTTCTAAAAAACTCTTCAACATCCTTCATAGTAATTGCATTATCCTTTTCTCTGGCATCTTTAAGAGTTGTTTGTTTGCTTCCAAAACCTGCTCTGTCAAAATATATATCATTAATTATTTTTTGTTTATCACTCATTATAAGATAATTTATATAAAAAATATTCATATAGATCATCTGCTACTACAATTGCAATCCTTACAGTATGCCACGCAGTTGCTCTTGTAATGCGCGTATTGATTGTCTAACCTCTGTGCTGTAAAATCGCTGTTTATTCTGCCATGATGCCTCTTAAAATCAAACCATATATTACACTTCTGACATGTTCCTTTCATCCTATCCATGCACCATTCAACATCTACATATTCATCTTCATCAATTTCTCTACCTGCCTTCTTATCTTGTATTTTGTATCCATCAATCTTATTCTGAAAATATCTTTTATACATATTAACCTCCATCTCTTTATCAAAATCTTTATTCAAACAAAATTTAACTTTTCTAAAATCAACACACCTTGTAAGTGCCGTCCACACCCACTCCCTAGATGCGCCGAAGGTGTCCCATTCATGAATAGTTATGCTCTCCTTTACTGATGCCCCCTGACAACTATGACAGGTGGCACAGTGCGAGTATATAAATATATTATCTACATGCTCCTCATACATATCAAATTTATCTTTTTCATTCGCTATGTTTTGTAATGTTAATTTTCTCCCTTCAATGTTTGTAATACAATATCTGATATTTACATTTATTCTTGGTTTCTTCACCCATGTTCTCGCTATTAATACTTCTCCTACTTCATACTTGCCCTTCTTACCCAGTCTTTGCCTAACCTCATTACCAACATTTCTGCACCTTTCATTAGTATAGGCAATATTGAACTCTGATGCCATGATGTCATCAGTAGTTTCAAAATGTCTGGGGATAATCTCTTTCAAAGGCAATTTTTTCTCCCACCATTCATCATATATATCATTTAGCATTTTTCTATTCAACTCTCCTTCTTCACTGTCTTTTGGTCCTACCCTCTTACATACTGATAAGAAAATTCTATAAGGGCAGATGACATCAACGCAGTGGTGCGCATACACTTCTACATCTTGGCAGTTGGTGCTTTCTTCCAGACTTGGCAGTTGCTTAGTATCACCTGTTAATATTCTAATTTTGTCAGGATTATCTTTATTAAACATTCTAATTTTATTTTTCCAAAAAGTCCCCAGCATAAACACCTCATCAAATACAATAACATCATAAGGGGAATAATCATATTTTGGCAGTTTTCCACCCTCAGCATCATCAACATCAACCGCCACTGAAAAGAATGTGTTATAAGTTATTGCCTCCAATCCACCGCATAACTTCTCTTGACGTTGCCGATTATTAGGCATAACAAAAAGCACATTTTTATCTAAACCGGCAAAGTATTCACCAATGGCACTCTTGCCCGTGCCGGGGAACTTCCCTAATATAATCACCGGCTCATCTCTATCCTGAATGTATTTACAGATGTTCTCCCTATCCCATTCATCTTCAAATCTAACAGTTTCGTTTTTCATCTTATTAACTTTAATGTATTCATTGTATCTGTATTTGTATTCATCAGTTGGGAAGTTTATATGCATATATGCTTCCCTTCTTCTCCCTTCCACTGTCCTATCTCACTGCCTACCTTCAAACAACCGTCAATATACCTCTTTCCAAATTTGTATCCAGCGACCTTATCAATATCGTCCTTATGAATGGTGAAGGCATCACTCTTAACGCTATACACTCTGACACCTTCTGCCTTCATCTTCTGGTATGCTTCAAACATTATAAAGTTATGGTTTTGTAAAATCATTTCCTTAATCAGTCTAAATCCATCAATCAGTTTCTGCTTATCACTTACATTAAGGATGTAATATGATTTTCCCGTATCCTTTCTTTCAAAAAATATCTCATCATCAACATCTTTCATTATCTCCTCTTGCTCCGATATTGTATAGACCTTGCCGCCGTAAATATGCTGGTTATAACAGCACTCCCTCAATGAATTAAAGATTTTGCTTATTTGTTTTGTTCTATGGGATTTTTCTAACAAACCAAAATTAACATTAGCAACTGTCTTTTTACACTGCTTATCTTCAACTGGGTCATCGCTAATATAAGTATCATATAGTTCTTTTACATACTTAGCGTAAGCAACTTTAAACTTATTGGACGGTTGGACGAATGAATGGATTTTGTAATTAGTGTTGTATTTCATGTATTTCTTTAAATTGTATCCGAAAACCAAGTTAAAATTAGCATTTAAAAAGATGTCTCCCTTAAATGCTTCTACATAATACATTGTCAACCCATCCATTGCATAAATATCCTGACCTTCATAAGGTGTTAAAATATCAAACTCTGTAATGACTGGAATAAACTTAATCAATTCAAAAGCGCGGGTGAATGCTTTGTTTTCATCAATCTCAGCAAGATGTTTCATTAATACATCTTTATTAAAATAACCCATTGGCACTCGTGTTTTTGTTTCATCAAGCATCCTTAAAATATCTTCGTTGTATCTTGACTTATGCTTTTCTTGGAAGATGTTTTTATTAAACTTAAACATTGCTTCGGTCAGTCTGTTAAACTTCTCTTCTGATTGTAGCACTATTTGGCAGTGAGCACCTGACTTGGATAAATTCTGTGCCGTAAATGTGTAGTGGATGGTCTTTTTTAACTTCTTAAATCTAAACCTTGCCCTAACCTGACTTATCATGCCAACTTGATATGTAATGTCTGGTTCATATCCTGCGCTCTTCAATTGATGAACCACCTTTGCCATATCGTTTTCTTTTTGTATCAGGTAGTATTCATCATCCTCTGTCAGTCCCAATATTTCATCAACATTATCTATTGCTTTGTATTTAACGGGTTCATCTTTACTATTTAGATAGTAGGTGTTAGGTGCTGTAATTTTACAGTTTTCTACCTGCGCCTTCTGTCTTAAACTTTCTATGTTATAATTGATGGTGTAGACGTGGTTATTCTTAACCAGTCCTAAAAAGGTTCTTATTCTTGTGTGTGCTCTTGTTGTGGGTTCATTTTTATAAATGATTTGGTTAGTAAAACTGTATAACTTAGCAGGGATATTAAAATGCTTAAATACAACATCCATTTGGTTAATTGATGCTCCCTTTTCAATAAATTCATCTTCATTCAAATTCAGTAGTTCTAATACTTTGTTTCTGGATAATGTCTTTGCTGTTTTGTTGCTCCTCTTCTCCCTCATCAGTTCAGTCCCTTCATAAGTTTCAACAAGGGCATTTATCCAACATTCATTATCTCTATACTTATTATTTTGTATGGCATCCTTGATAGTTTGATATTCTACATCTATTTCTGTTTCAATGTATCTGTGGTATATGCTTATGTTTTCAGTAGCGTTTCTTAACCTCTCCTCTCTAATATCTACATCTCTTGCTTGAATGTCATTAACATCTACAACCCTTTCTATTCTGATGGCATGGGTGTAGTCTATAAAATAACCATCCATCATATCATCAAAATCGGTGTCCGTCCTCATAATTGAAAATACTTTTTTATACAAAGGTTTATCAAAGTCTTTTGTAATTTTTCTCTTAATAAGTCCATCTATAAACTCATTTGCTCTAATGTTGGCAGTTCTATAAAAGGGTTTGGGGAAGATAGGGTAGTAAGGAACACCGTTGACCTTAAAACTCACTGATGCTCTCTCAGTCAATTTATTTCTTGAAAATAGCATGTATTCAATAGAATATGCTTTTTTGTTTCTAAACTGTTCCTGTGCTTTGTTTGTTATGCTTCTTCCTGCTTGTTTCTCCCTTATTCGTTTTAATACTCTTGTTTTTCTTTTCTCCTGCTTTGCTTCTCTTGCCTTTGTTAGTGCTTCTTGTTGTCTCTCACTTACTCTTTCTTTCTCACCGAATTTTTCTACTGCTTTATTGTATTCTCTTACTCCCTTTGCTCTTGCCTTATCATTAGTTGCCATCAATCCATCTATCAACTTATCAGCAGTGGTGTATATAGTAATTTTTCTATCTTCATATAAATCTACTACATGATTGATTTTTGTTTGGATGTCGTTAGGCACAGTGCCTGTGGCGTTATCTCTTCTTCTTCTTAACCTGCTTAGATAATCCCGTATAATTTTTTTAGTCATATTATAGTTTATATTATTATATTAAATTAACTATTCTTTAAATAGATTTCGTTTTAGAAGAATTTATTTAAAAATCATTTAAAGAAATAATTAGTATTATATATAGAGCAAATGGTTAAAAATATTGATGAACTCACATTGGATGAAATTAAGGAACAGATGGCACTATATCAGCGCCTCTACTACAAAAAAAGAAGGGAGGTTGACCCTGAGTTTATTGAAAGGAAGCGGGAGAGAGACAGGCAGTTGTATCATGAAAAGAAAAAGGTAAAAGAAGAAAAAGGAGAATTGAAAAACTTTAACTACAATAGAAAATACAATGCTGGAAATATTATGTTGATTGCTCCTACTGAAAATTAAATAATATTAAATTAAATTAATATTTTTTGATTATTTTCATCCCCTATGTTTCAGTTTTGGATATAATATTTCTTTGTATAGTTGTTTCATTGATGCCAGTTTTGCTTTCTTTTCTTCACCTTTGGATTTTTTCCATTCATCGAATTCATCTTTAAACTTCCAGTAGTCTGTTGAGTTTATGATGTTTTTGTTTTTGGCATCTTCGAACTGTTCTCTTAAAACTTGAATGCCTATTTTGCTGGGTGCTATGACTTTGTGAATGGTTTTCTTGACGGATGGTGGTTCTTTCTTTGTTTCTTCTGTTGGTTTATGCTTTGATGATGCTGATGATGAAGGTTGTTCTTTGGGTTTTTGTTGTGGCATTTTCGGTTTTGGGAGTGGTGTCTCCATAGGTTCTATTGATAAATGCGCTTCGCTTGTGCTGGGTCTTGATGATGATGCTCCTGCATGTGGATGATTTGTTAATGCTGGGTCAGTTTTTTTTTTGTTTTGTTTCTTCTTGGTCTTTGCTTCACTCCCTGAACTAACTGTCTCTGGGACTGCTCTTTTTGGTTTGTCTGATGTGTCCATATTATCTAAAATTGGAATATTAAGACTGTCTAATGATGTTATTGACCCTGA
>VSDK01029945.1:42948-76914 GCA_009767595.1 Symbiodinium kawagutii
GCAGATTGCTTGGATTAAACCCGCCACAGCTCCAACTCCCATCCATTCTCGCGCCTCTTCTTTGAAGAGGTTGATGACCACCAAGCAATTCTGAGGTTATGACCTCCGCGGCGGGTATGGTGATGTATTGTTAAGATAGGATTATTTAAGGTGATGGGTATAGCCTTTATTATGGTTCTATGTGTTGTTTGTTGCTTAGGGGTTTTGTTTTGTTGTTTTGGGTTTTGTTCTCTATGAGGTGGCACTGGCGCACTTGGTAAATGATAATTGTATTGTATGTTGTTAGGTTGTTATGATTTGCTTTTGTGTTGGTATGTAGTTATGATTTGTTGATGGTTCAGGTGTGAGGTGGTGGGTGGGTTCAAAATGGGGGTGAAAGTGTAGGGGGGGGTATAGGCAGGTGAAGTGCGTCAGTGCCTAGGTCTAACTGTTGTCAGCCATAATGGCCCAGAATCATGCGTCGGGGCCCCATGTTTGAACCAAGAGCGGCCCATGACCCGGTGTAATTGGAGGTCATTGTTGCCTGCGAATCCCTGTTCTCAAGTCTCCTCTTTTTGGGCCCCCTTACTGGTGGCGAAAGGATGCTGAAGCCAGCGAATGTGAGGCACTCTGACTGGGTATTCTTCCCACCTTCAGTGCAGACCAATTTGATCGAGCTTGTAACTCTTCCCTCTTGGAAAAAAAACATTCAAAAACCACACAATAGAGTGAGAGGATTCCAGCCAGCGTAGACAAATTTCAAGCAGGCGCTACTTCCTTGACCCTGCTGGCCGCATTAGCGTCGTACGGATGAAGATGCCTGGACGCATTGGAGTCTCCCAGACAAGGTAGACCTGAATGAATTGTGCCAAAGATGCCCTTGTTAGTGTACTCTAGGCTCACACTACACGAGAGCCTGTTTTGACGATGAGCGCGCAATTCCACCACGATTACAATGTGTACCCGAGAGTCGAAGTTTGCTTCGAGTTCTGGTCTCTCTGCAGTTCATGTTCGTGACATTCCTTTCAGAGTGCAAACGAGCTTGATATGCCTTGATCACAGAACATCATGAACCCCTGAGCAAAAGAAACAACCAAGAACACCAGTGCTTGATTATCGTTGTCACTATCCTCTACTGCTCACCCTGGTCGTTATCCAAACATGGTAGCCACAACCGCTCATAATCAGTCGTCACATTCGCAATTATGAAGCAATATCAATATAGTTTGATTGTGTACACATAGCATCCACTACAAAACTTGAATCAAATTCAGTTTTTCTTAAGTCATACATCAATTCCCTTAGATAGCTATTCTATCTTCTATGTATCTTTTCTCTATCTTCTGTGTATCTTCTATCTATCTTCTATTCTTCTCAAACGTTTTTGCAGTTTGTTTTTCTGTGCTTCTGCTCAAGGACCAGTGCGGAGCTGCTTCGAGTACTCCGAGAGTTTGTTCGTCGGGCAGCGGCACAGCACCAGGAGCGAAGCCATGATCGAAGAAACAGAGCCTTGGACGTAGAAAGGCTTGGAGTTCCAGGCAATGACCCCAAGCAAAATGATTTTTTTAAAACTTGTTTCATAGATTCTTCATATCATTTTTGTTTGAACGGATTTTTCATACCTGTAGTATATGGTTTTTTAATCATACTGTTGTTTCCTAAACAGATTTGCCTTTTTCTTGAGGTTCTTGCTCCTTTTGGCTGATCGCACAAATGAGCAATCAATTGACCATTATTACTCATTGATTCGCCATGAATGAGCCAGCAATTCACCATTTGTTTTCCTGGTATTGAATTATTCACCAATGAACCAGTGTTCTTGGTTGATTCACCATCTACTCACCTTCTTAATCAATTTCATTGTTATTGGTTGATACTCCAGATTAATCACCAACTCACTCTGCTTACTGCTTCTTTCAAGGTGAACTAGCCATTTGTATTCATAAATTCCACCACCGTTTATCCATCAAATGATCGTTCTTATCACTGATCCATATCTATGTCTATTAATGATATTCATGTTTTTTACTTATTCCCCAGACAGCTGACAAGCTATAAGGGGTTCTTACTTTCTACTTTAGTAAAGTTTCATAAATCATTTTCTTCCCCGGGTGACTCACCACTGGTGAAGCCGATGTCTGGATCCCCGGCCGCATCCCCCAGGCCTCCGCCGCAGCAGCGGCACCCGGTCGGAGCCCACCTTGGCGCGCGCGCTGAGCCCCGCGGCGGAGAAATCCGCGGAGACGCCCAGCGCGCTGCGACAACTGGAGGCCACCGTGGTGACACCGGGGACCCCCAGGGAGCCCCACCCAGGGAGCACCACCAGGGGACCACACCAGGAACCCCAAGAAACCTCAAGGGGCCCAAGGCCCAACAGATCCACCATGGACAAACAGATTTCATGGGAGTTCCCTCCATGGAGATCCAACAGATCCCGAACGAGATCCATAGCGATCAGCAGCGAGGGGGATCATTTCTGACAACAGCAATCAGCAATGATAGGGATAAGCATGATAAGCGATTGTCAAATAAGAGCTCAAGAGCTCTTTTGTACTACTGAGTATGTGACTATCGTCTGTCCTCCAGTAGGTTATGGCTGGGATTTCAACTGATTATAATGATAGTTTAACAATATTGACATCAACAAGATAATGGGCACTGTTCAAACCTGAAGTTTCAATGAACACAACTATTTTCATGGGCACTTTGTTCTGTCCCTTGGGAAGCAGAAATCGACATACTGATTGATGTCGCGGGGGTCTCCTTGAAACTTGTGGCAACAGGTGGCCCTGCTACACTACAATGATGGCTTGTCGCGACAGATGATGCTGGCTGAAGCCGTAAGCCAGACTCTGAACCGCAAAGAGGTAGCAGTGACAGTGCGAAGGATCTTTCAACTTTGTATCAGCGAAACTTTTGTTACAGGCTGAGCTATATACAGGGAAGATGAAGGCATGTTTTGCATCCTGCGGATTTGCTATCGCAGTTCGCTTGAGGATTAGAGGTGCCAGCAAGTTGCCCAGGGAGTTCTGGCAGCGAATGAGAATGTTGCAAGTGCCCATCCAAAATGCGCTTCCACATGTTCCCGCGAGGCAGGACATCTCCAGTGACTAGGCCCTAGATACCCCTCATGTTCAAAGCATCTCACTACTGTACAACGATGAAGAAAGTCTTATTGCTTTAGACCTTGACATGCCTGCCCTCTTAATTCAAGGTTTTCAGGATTCGGGTTTTCTTGTCGGCTGGACCAGTATATATTGGTTGCTAGTGCAAACAAACAGCTCTCAAAGGTATGATATGCAGCAAAACCACATGCATTTACATTTGGATCACATTTCAGAAGTGCAAGAGGATTTTTGCAAGCCGAATCTCCCGTTTGCCCATCATTTTGAGTTTCTCCTCGAGCAGCTCCGAGAAGTGATATAAAAAACACAGCGAACAGCAATCATGTGACGCTCAACTCTTGGAAGTTTTCATCGGAATCTTCTCAGTTGCAATGAGATTTTAAGGGTTTTTTTTGCCACCACTCTTTTCATATTCTCATCCCTTGTCATCCCTTCTCGTTCGAAGATACGTTGCGTACAGCTTCGACATCAACAGCGGTGGCTTGGAGCCGCAAGAGCCAATGCCCTTGGGCGGCGGGGCTCGGATTGAGTTGCGCACCAGATATGCTCATGCTCAGGCATCTCGCCAGCAAGTTATGGAAAGAGATGAGATTCTCTATGTTTTTTTGACTGCAGAGGATTTTCATAACATTTTCATAGTATTTGTGTGTGTAAATGTTCCGATTCCCGTGGTGTCAGCTGTAGTCGTACAGTGTCAAATCAGCATCTGACAATTCAGCTGTGCACCAAGGCAGAGTCGGAGATAGCTCGGATGGCAGCAGTACCCAAGACACTGAACAACTTCTTGAGGTCCAAGGCGCTTTTCTTTAGATTTCTTTTTCTTTAGATTCTGCAGTTTTTATGATTTCACGATTTGCTTGACATTCTGTAGAAAAAAGGCCAGACGTGTGCGGATGGAGATTGTCAAGGGCCTGTTCGAGTTGCTTGGGAGCATAAAAAGTCATGGAGCAATTTGCCAGTTGGCCATTCCGAGTCACAAAGCTATTGAAATTGGATGAGATCAACATGGAAATCATGCTTGATGTATTGGCAAAGGGAGTGGCCTCTCAGGGTCACAGTGGCAAAAGTGGATACAGTGATTTGCTGCCAGGACGGTAGGATAAGGATCCGCTATCTGAGGTTTGTGTTGGATGAGGGCGATGGCACTTTGTGGTTGGCCAACGCCAGCAAACTCTCCTGCCGCTTCTTACCCAGGGGTGCCAATGAGGATGGCAGTCTGGAGGTCAAGGAGCCAGAGGTCCTCTTTTTCGAGGAAGAAGACTTTGAAGAAGAGATGCGAGAGACCGAAAGTGTGATCGAGCACCTCAGCCAACACTTTGTGAACACTTTGAGTTGCCATTGGAAATGCACCTCGAGTGAGTTTTTTTGTGCCTTTCCACATCATTTGCTCAATGCCTCAAGGTATTTGAAGAAACGTTTCGGTGGCGATCCTGGCGTGGCCAAGGGAGGTAGTGGTGTCAAGGGCATCGAAGTGAGTGCCTCAGACCAGCTTTCGGGTGTTCGAGTCCCCAGCAATTTGGTGAACTTCTACGAAGAGGAGCCTAGCAAGTTGCTTGAAGCACAACTCAATTTTTAAAAAAGATGATAAAAAGAGAGTACTTAGAAGAATCTCAAAAGAGCGCTTAAAGGATGATAAAATATATCATCAAAGATGTGTCAAAAAGATATGGTCAAAGAGATATCATCAAAGATATCATCAAAGATGAAGCAGGACTCATCTTCTCTGTGTCGCCAGGAGGAGAAGATGCTTCGCTACTACGAAGACGAGGTTCGCATCATGGCGCTGAGACGTGAGCGCTTGCCGAAGGATGAGAACAAGGCGGGCAGGATGACGGACCAGGACAGACGAGGGATGTCTCAAGCGTGGCCTACCTGAGAGTTGATGATTTTTATCGGCCACAGTGTCTCTCATTGGGTTTCTAGTTCATCTATTTTAGCAATTTCATACAATTTCTGGTAGATGTGCAGTTTGATCTATTGAATCATCTATTTCTTCATCATATTGAGCATAGATGTTGTTGAATATGTGTTTTCTTTTCATGTTGCATATCACATCCGTGGCTGCAAGCGCAGGCTGTTGGAATGGGCTGCTGGTTCCGACGATGGGTGAAGGCCGTGAAGGGCCATAGACCACCCCAGGGCTTGAGAGCCTTGAGAGGCTGAGGCTCTGACGGCACCAGGCGCTTCAGGTGATGACCAGGGTGCCGAGAAACCAACGAACTGATACTAAGTACATATCTTTTGTATGTTTCTTCTTCTAATATCATTGACACCCAGGGATAGAAATGTTGATATGGAATCGTTTGAACATGCTGAAGCTGTTTTCCTTTGTTGGTCATGCGTAAATGTTTATAAATGCAGTGTGGAAGAGGGCATAAACTCATGTTGTATTCAGATTGCAACTGGGGCTCAACCTCGCTATGAGCTGCAGACAGAAATCTACACATAGATGGAAAGCAATGAAGAGAAGCAATCCGGATAGGGGGGCTGTGAATTTGCCCCAAGCTGAGCTGTGGGCTTTTAGCGACGTTTCACCCACTGGCACTCTGACGGGGTTCCAGCGCACAGTGATCGCTCAAAGGCATCGCTGAAAAAAGGAGAAGCCGTCGTTGCTATTAGGGGGATTAGATCGGGATTTGTGAGAAAAGTTGGCATCTCTGCTTAGCACTTTGCCAGGCCACTAATGATGTAGAAATTGAGCAGTGTGTCGTCCTTAGCTGTCAGTGGACACCATGTGTTCAAGTCGCGTACCAACTGGATGCAGAACTGATTTTAGTTACTTTTCCTGTTTCCACAAATGAGTCCGTTCAAAGAAAGAAAAATGGTGCAGAATACTTGCCAATTTTTTCCGAGTCAGAACGGGTTCAGAGTGGGATGCAGCTTTGTGGACTCAGGTGTGCCCAGTTATGATCTGCGTGATATGGTTGATGCTATTGAGGCAGGTCCTCTGCGTTTCTGCAGAAGTCTCAAGCCTGCAGCCTCTGGAGGCTTGTAAGATTTCACAGTTGTTTCTTGCAGCTACAAGCTTCAAGCGCTTCTACATCGCTTCAAAGTTTATCATGCACTTGGAGAAACAAGTGATCAAAACTGGAGTGACTGAAGCAGCGGTATTCGATCAAAGTCAACAGAGCCGCCAGTGGATGTGTAACAGTTTGTTTATATCAATGCATGACTTCCTTGGATCCACATGCAGAAGACTGACTCATTCGCCCCGTTGGCACCTTCTTCAAGTAGCAATGCTCTCGGCTGCCATTGCTGACACCGGGGATGAAGATCAGGACTGCCTTGGCCAATCTGACTTGTAGCCTTCGAGTCATTTCCAGTCTGTCCACAGGACGTGCTGCCAAAGCACCTGGCCAAAGCACAGGCGTCAAATCAGCTCGCATTCTTCCTTTGGAACTCAGAATTCGGTTCAGCATTGAAGTTGAAGTATGAATCATTTGGAGCTCAATTTAGTTGAAGTAGGTTGAAGTAGGTTGAGGTGAGTTGAAGTGAGAACATGTGAGAACATGTGAGAAATGGATCCATTGGAAGCGCTTCGCAGGAAGCCTTTCACCGCGTTTCCCAGCAGATCTCCAGCCTACGCTCCTCACGACTGCGGACCTTCGCTTCGGGCTCTAAGGCAGAGGCGCTTGAGAGCTGCGCGTTGGCAGCTCGAGTGCAGTGCTCTGCAGTGCTCAGCTGTGAGGAGAGCAGTTTGGGAGCTCAGAGACTGGAGAAAGCTGAGCTTCTCAGAGAGGCCAAAGCTGAGCTTCAGAAAGGCCTTGAGGCGGAGCTTCTGGAAATATTTTGACAGTTGGAGCAGCTTACATTTTTCTGAGAAGCGTGGACCAAGTAAACAATGAAGTGGAAGTCCTTGAATTCGTAAAGTCTCGCAGATTGAGAGGCTCTTCGACAGACGCGTGCTCAACACTTGGCTCTACGGGAGGAGGTGATGGCAGAGCTTGCAGGTCAAGAAATGCTGTGGGACCGCGGGGTCGTGCCAAGCAACTCGTCTCAGTCTGTGTTTTCGCTGCACATTTTGTATTCTTTTGCCATAGTCCAATGGCTTCAAATAGCTGGACTTCAACTTCTACTCGTTCGCATCCATTTTTGACTCTGTGCTAAGGCATCTTGGAAGCAAGTGGTCTCAGCCTATCCCCTGAGAAGGCGGAGCTGGGGCGACACCATTTCCAGGGCACACCTGTGGCAGTTCACTGAAAATGAGGAGCTACATTTTCCCCGTCAAATCATCGCTTCGTTTGAGACTCGCGCTCAACAGTTGAAGATCCTGGAACTTCCCGAAGTGGAACAAAACCGGAACTTTGAAAGTGTGTCACACTGCAGATCCTCCATTTCAATGGTCTCAAAAAGAGCAGATTCGTTACGCCTCCAAAATCGTATTACTTGACATCGTAGAATCCAGAAGCAATTAGCAATATCAAACTGATATCTCCTTCAATGCTCCCATTCGCCAGAAAAGCTCAAAAGCTATGCGCTTGGGTTTTCCTTTGATGCGGCCAGCAGGTTTCAGATTCTTTCGCTTTGTTGGCAGGAATCCCCAGGCTCTTCGCCAAGTCCACCACATCCAGAGGCAGATGGTGTTTTGTCCAGCCATGTGCAAATGAGATGAAGAACATTGAAGATTTATATATTTGATGCATTTTGATGGGAAATGTATGGCTAATGACACACTTGCTCCAGGTTCCAAGTGCGCCAATGTGGGAGCAGGATTCGCTGATGGAGAAAGCCGGGCTCTCTGCAACTGCCGAGGAAAGGATTTTCTATTCGGGTTCTCAGTGCTTTCTCAGAGTGTTTGCCCTGGTGATGGCTGCTTGTCTTCTTTCTGGTCTCCCCATGTTTTCCTGTCTCCCTTCTAGTCGTTCTCATTTTTTCTCTCTCTCTCTCTCTCTCTTTCCCATGGTCTTGGATAATGTGCATATGTGTGTATGCCTTGTGGCTGCTTGTCTCTGGTTGTCGCCCTTCTTGTCTCAGGCAGGTAGGCCCTGCCGAATAAAACGAACAACGGTCTTATTACTGTACCGAACAGCCATTGAAACATTTGGAGGAGTGCTTTCCCATCCTCTTTGCAACGAAACGAATGGGTTGCTTTCCATTTTTGACTTAACTTATCTCGTGACGCTTTGGAGCAGCTGTTGCTCTGCCCCCTTGCCTGGCTTCGTCGACTCTTGTAGACAGAAGGTCATGGGCTTGCAATGAAATTTTGGTTGTTCACACTCTACATATCTCTACATCTAGATGTTGTAGACACCTGCGAATAAGAGTCCCAGCCACCCCTAGGCTTCCAGTCACGTGAAATGCTCTTGTCATAGCTTTTCGTCATTTGGGAATGACGCTGCGGTGTCGGGAGCGGAAGGTTTGCAAGACAAAAGTGATTAAAGCATATCAAGGCCAAAAGTCATCCAAAATGGGACACTTGGGGAATATATATGTTTGGCATGTGCATTATGTGCGTGAGGTGCAATTATCCCATGCTATGCCCCTCTGCCACTTCGACCCATCTTCTGTTCATAAAGCTGGTTCGGCCCATCTTCGGCCCATCTTAGGCCCATCTTAGGCTCATCTAGGGCTACAATTGATGGAAACTGAATCCGGGTTGGGCCTCCATTGGCTTCATTTCGTTAAACTGTTCCTCTTTTTGGGTGTTTTGGGGGTCATTCCAACACCTGTTGGGTGCTATGATTTGGCACCCATGCTGTCAAACACGAACCCATTTCGCAACGATATCCATGCTTTAAAAACATGCAAACAACATGGTCCCTTTGCAAAGAATCCGGTTTACAGATGCAGGAAAAAGTGATGAGAAATGGCTTCCCTTCAGAAAGAACTTTGCTGCGGCAACGATGCATATGCAGCCCTCGCACCCCTCCTGGAACGTGTTTTGGAACGTATTTTAAGGTCTGAAGTTCTGTTGGTGTCGTCTCAGGAGCCAGAAACGCCAAAAGCAAAGTCACCAGCGCACCAAGTCCGAACACCCGTGCGAACAACAGCAGTTCAGGTGCAGCTTTGACAGTTAGAGTTAGAAGTTAGGAATGACGAGCATTGATGACTTTTGATTACTAAATTAGGTCCTAGATAAGTTGATGACTGTTGACTACTTCAGAAAGTTCACCGATGAATTTTCGTCCTGTAGGTTTGGTAAGCTTCAAAGACTATGGATGCATTGGGATAAAAACTAAGTCTCGAATTCTGCGGACCTGCTACTTGTAGAACCATCGCATATCATCACTTTTTCAGGAGTTGGCTACTTTGCCTTGTCAATTGTGTCATGTATGCGGAGAATTGACGAACAAACAGGTGGAGATAAAGCCAAAGACGCCGAGTCCCACAAAGGCGAGAACTTCTTCCCTCGAAGATTAGCTTCGTGGCCATGTGAACCTAGCCAGCGACGTCACATAGCCAGCGACAGGCAACTGGATGGCCAAGGCCTATGAGCCCCAAGGACGCATGGGGCAGTTTCTTTCCAATTCGCTGTGCTTCAACATCTTTCAGCCGACTACACCTGGTTCATGCCTTCAACTACAGCTGTACGCTTCAAGCAACTACAGCTGGTTCATCCCTACTATACGTTATAAGTTTTTATTCTTGAATCTCTGCCAGGATCACATCCGTGATGAACGGTCATCGCCAAATCTTAGACGGATCCCACCGTTTCCCGGCTCTGGCGGAAAACAAAGGATTGGAGACGGCACGGTTGTTTTCGCCAGTTGATGTTGTGGCTTGGGTGGAGGGTTTGACCAGCAGAAATGCAGACTGACTTTCACATCTCTCAGTTGCAAAAGATTCCATCGCACATTTCACATTTTTTTGCTTTTTTTTGCCAACTTTTGGTGTACTTCGTCTCGCAGGTGAGCAGTGCAGAGGTGAGACCCGAAGTTCTGCGGATCGGCGCTTCCTCAAGAGCCGGCTCCTGAAAAGAAAGTGAAAGCGACAGAATCTTCATGAGTGTGACCTGAACGCGCCAGACACGCTCAGCTTTGAGAAGAAGATCCGGCTGGAGCGCATCTTCTACAGATCGACAAGGTGAATACCAAATCGCATTTTCCCGCCGATAGCTGACAAACTATAAAGGGTTCTTATTTCTCTATGCAATGGCATCGTCTTGGCACTTTTTATTTTGCCGCTGCTCTGCCGCTGCTCATGTTTGTCTCCCCTATGTCCCGCCTTTGTCCTGCTTTTGTAGTTCTTTCTCCTCTTTGTTGCTCTGGATCCGCGCTTTGTTGGCCGTTGCTCTGATACTGCTCATGCTTATCTCCATTTGTGTCGCCCTTGCCTCCCCTTTGCCTTACCTTTTCTCGCCTTTGTATCCCTCGTGACTTTGGATCAGCGCTTTGTTTGCCGCTGCCCTGCCCCTGCTCACGCTTGTTTTCCTCTGTCACCACTTTGTTCCCTTGTGGCTCTAGATCGGCGCTTTATTTGCCGCTGGTCTGTCGCTGCTCATGCTTGTTCCCCTTTGCCTCGCCTTTGTCACCGCTTGGTACCCTCTGTGCCCATTTTGTTTCCCTTGCGACTCTGGATCGGCGCTTTGTTTGCAGGTGCTCTGCCGCTGTTCATGCTTCTCCTCCTCTGTCTCGTCTTTGTCCCCCCCTTGTCTCCCGTTTGTATCCCCTTTACCTGCGCTTTGTTCCTGTTGTGGTTTTGAGCCGACGCCTTGTTTACTGCTGCTCTGCCGCTGCTCATGCCCGTTTCCATTTATCTCCCTTTGTCGCCGCTTTGTGTCCCTCATTGAACTGTTGATCATGTAGAAAGATTTCCTTTTTAAGCTGAATTGTTAAACTAGGCGAAAGCTTTAAGTTATCACCTGCGGCATTGATGAAGCAATACGAAGCTGGGTCAGTAGACAGTTTTGGACCAATCGGAAGGCCCAGAAGGAAACGACAGAGTTGCGATGCCAATTGGAGGCAGAGCACCCGTGAATATCTTGATCTGAATCCTGGACAGATCTGTGAGAACTTAGATCTTTTCTCAAGCTTGAGTTCAGCGGATGATGAAGCCTGAATTCAATCACCTCCGCTTCAAGTTGGCAAACTTCAAAGTCCACAGTACTTGAAGAGAAATGCTCAGTTCAAGCTTTCCATGAGCGCAGGCAGCTAGAGGAGAAGCAGAAAGGTTACACCGGGACTTGCTGGAGGTGCGGTCAAGTCGCCAACAAACCAGTGCAGAGAAAGCATCTTGAAGCAGTCATAAACTCATACAAAGCCAGCATGGCTGGAGTGACATGAGGCACCGCAGTAGCTCTTTTTTTGCACAAGCAAACAAACAGATAGACTCTAGATAGACTCACAGATGAAACCAGCAAGATGGAGGCTTCAGCTCAGCTCACTTTGCGATCCGATTTTGGTATTTGGTATTTTGAGGACCTTGCGCATCTTTGAATCACAGATTTCCCGCAGGTGCAGCAGTTGGAAGCAGAGTTACAAGAGGCAAAAGCAGCAGGAAGGCAGCTGAGGGCGAAACCTTCAGGAGAAGTCTGTCCGAAGCCCAGGGACTTCGTCGTTCGAAGTGGCCGAAGTTTTCCAATTGTTTCAACCTCCTGGTGGAATTTGCTGGCATGGCAGAGCTGAGTTGTCAAGAATCTATGTCAGGGCAGATCAGGGCAGCCCATTCTCAGGATAGTTCTCCTTATTTGATTACTTTCATCTACATCATTTTACATAAACTACCCACGTCTCTGATTGGATTGGTGGCATCGGATGAGCAGTTTTGCGGACAAAATCATCTCTCTGCTTCACCATGAAGGTGCCCTTTGGCCGCCAAAATGGGGACTTTCCAAGCTCTCGTTTTAGGCCAATCAAAGAGTGTAAGGAACGAAAACTTTGGACATCTGAACGGAACTAAAAGAGGGCGCAGGGTCGTGGGGTGGTAGGATGGTAATGTGGTAAAATGGTAGGGTGGTAGGGTGGTAGGGTGGTAAATGGGGTCGTATTGTAGGTGGGTGGTAGGGTGGTAGGGCGCATGGTGTAGTGGGTGGGTGGGGGAATCACTTCATCAATGAACAAGACGCTGGATGGCTGAGAAAATAAGATTTTTTCGCAATTGAACATTACTTGTTGGCAACTAAACAATCTTTCTTTCGAAACGAAACACATTTCCTTTCGCAATTAAACATTTCATTCTTTCGCAATTAAGCAATACCCTCCCAGCTGACGCTAAGTTAGCTTCACCTTCGCAGTACCTCAAGGCCAGCATGGAATTCCAAGAGGCTGAGACGTGGTCGGAGGTGGGATGCTGATGCTATGGGAGGAGCGGCGAAAGCTCACTTCAGAGCGTGATGCCAAGGTGCGCAGCACCTCTGTTGGTTGCAGATCACAGCTACCCGCAGCTACCCATAGCCACAGCATGTCAAGGTCAAGCAGCTTCTGGATCAAGCTGAGCGCCCTCAGAGCAAGGCATCAGATCACAAGTGGTTTCAGCATGCTGACTCGTATTGCGGACCGTGAAGCTAATTACTGAGCTTAAAGACAGTCCTTCGCAGTGGGTGTAGTTTGCGGATATCCATGGTGCTTGATTATTCGGTGCCTTTGCTTTGGTTGGCAGCATGCAGTGACCATACCACTATTTTGACAGATTTGGACATTGGTGAAATAGCCTAATTTACGTCAAATCCGGGCTATGCCCTTCTTGCAGGTCTCATTGTCTTGCTCTGGTGGTGGGGTGGCCCAGACATGCCCAGCCTGGATATCGCTGTCATTGCTTTTGGCCGTAGATTCCAGGGGTTCAAAACGGGTTTCATTGCAATCTCTTGCGCATCAACATCAACTTCAAATTGTCTGTTGTAGCGCTTCTCTTTAAGCACTCTCCCGTTGGAGCATGCTGGCACAGGTTTCGTGTGAGTTGCTTGATTGAGATAGGGGAAGTTTCAACCCAATTCTTGAGATTCGCAAGTCTTCCTCAAGTAGCTAAGGCCTAACAAAGATGGAAACCCCCATGCCGGCTCGAGGGTGCGAACCTGAACTGTGAATAGAATGCTTGTTGATATTTTGTGGAGCTTGAGAGAAAGTGGGTGCAATCTTGCTTTTAGCATACTTTGGAGATACATCGAGGAAGCGGTTTGCTTTCAAACTGCAAACGCTTCCTGCTCTTCCTGCAGGTCGCAGTACACCGGGATAGGCTTGGCAGTTGATAAGGCAGGATGGGTAAGGTCTCAGGTGAGAAGGATGAGAGATGATGAGAGATGATAAGAGTATGATCATGAAAGATGATGTAAGATGATGTAAGATGAAGTCCTAAAAGTTGTGCAGGAACGGTTGTGCTCAAAGGCATTGCTGGCGAGTTGCAGCCCTTTCTGCTCACAAGAGAGGCTTCATGCATCTGCTTGGTGGCTCAAAGTCGCGTCTAACGTTGAGATAGAAGAGTCGTTTTGTATCAGTGGTGATTCAAATCTTGCATTTTGTTGATAGACATGATAAATATGAAAGATATGCAGTTGGGTTTGAAAATGATGAGATAGCAAACACCCATGAGTTCAAGCAAATTGTCCAGAGGCTTTAGCTCGGAAAGAGGCATCCCGCATCCATGATGACTGGGCGCTTTGCCTTGTGCTGGTTCTGGTGGGGATTGACTTGTGGCACATCTCTTGAAGTGGTACAGACGGAATGGCAACGGGAACTTTTCCACCAAGTGAACCAGACGGCCTTTTCGATGTCTCGAAAGTCCCAACCGCAGCTACTGAATCGTTTGGATAGTACTGATGTTCGCGCGCTTCTTGCAGAATGCTGCTCGGAGGTAGCTCAACTACCAGCAGAGGCTCTAGCCAAAGAACTGCGAAGAGCGCTGCTTGCTGCGGAGGTCATTTCAGGTTTCAGCACCGTAGTGAACCGATCCTTCTTTTCTTTCTCGTTATCGGAAGCTGAGCAAGTTGACCACTATGAGAATTTGTGGGAGGTGTGGGTAAGAAATGATGCCGAACTTAGCAACTACAGCCTTGGTATGGATTGGGTGGAAACCTCGTTCTTTGGCTTTAAACCTTTTGAGAAACATGCCCACCCCAACAGCATGGCGGAGGCAAAGGAACGAAGTGTTTACTTCCTACTGAACTCACTCCGCGTGGATGCGGGATCTCCGCTTTATGGAGATGTCTCAGTGGTTCTGAAGCCCAGCTTTGCCCATGCAACAGCCATCATTTCGCCCCTGGACTCAGGAAGCTGGGCGGGTTTTTGCAACCGCAGCTTCGTACCACCCAACCCGACCTATGCGCATAACTGCAGCGCATTCCCCGGCCACGAAGGTTTAGGAACCTTTCATTCTCTGGACCATCTCTTCAGTGTTAATGAAGCTTATTGGGCATCGCCTGAGGCCTTTCTGCGGCCCTTGGCGCGGCTGTTGGGTTCGGATGAATCCAACACCTTTGCCGGTGACGACTTGGTAAGATATTTTGAGATTATGCCAGCAGCACAGGTGAATTTTCCAGACATCAAGTTTGTCATCGCAGATTTTCCAAGCCTTTTCGGCACTGCCCGTGGCAGGCGCGTTCGCAGTTGGAGCCAAAGACACGGATGGGTTTTGCTCTGGTCCTTGGGACTCAATCTGGGTTTTTCTTTGGATTTTGGCATGCCTCATTTCTGGGATGTCTTCAACCTGACTGGACCCTTTGGTGGTCGGCTCCGCTTGATTGACCCCGAATCTTTGCTCTCTTGGGGAAGGAATGTGAGCATCTCTGATTTGGATGCTTTTAATGCTGCTTGGTGGCAGCTTCAGACCAGACGCACTTCCTTACCTCTGCGGCCTGCAGATTTTGACTCTGCATGGACCCTCTTAGCAAGCAAGTTGCCAGACTTACTGATAGCACCTGTGCGACCCTACTGCCATGATTTGGATCTCTGCATCGGCGTAACACAAATGGGATGCCTTTGCAAAACAGGCGCACCAGCAGGTGCGCCTGAATCCACAGTAATCATATGATTCCCAGACGCTCAGGAAGAAAATTCTGGCGCCCGGTGATTTTGCGCATGTGAATTGTTCAGATCTGTGCAGTTGCCCAGATGGCTCTGTGCAGTTGCGGTGCATTGGTTGCAGGTGGAAGAGCTGTTGCGGAACCATGCGTTCTGGCCCTCTCTGCGAGAGGAGCTGGAGCAGCAGTGGGCTTCATGTGAATAGATGCATGGATGGTGGGATGGATGGATAGATGGATAGATAGATGGATGGATATATGTATAGACTGATGGATAGATAGACGGATAGACGGAGAGATGGATAGATGGAGAGAGGGATGGATAGGTGGAGAGATTGGGAGACATGGAGATATGGATAGATGGATAGGTGGAGATATGGAGAGATGGATGGATCGAGATATGGAGAGATGGATAGATGGATAGCTGGAAAGATGGAGAGGTGGAGAGATTGAGAGATGGATGGATGGAGAGATGGAGATATGGAGAGATGGATAGATGGAGAGAGGGATGGATAGGTGGAGAGATTGAGAGATGGATAGATGGAGAGGTGGAGATATGGAGAGATGGATAGATGGATAGGTGGAGAGATGGAGGATGGATAGATGGAAATATGGAGAGATGGATAGATGGATAGGTGGAGAGATGGAGAGGTGGAGAGATTGAGAGTTGGATAGATGGAGAGATGGAGATATGGAGAGATGGATAGATGGATAGGTGGAGAGATGGAGAGATGGATAGATGGAGATATGGAGAGATGGAAAGATGGAGAAGTGGAGAGATGGATAGATGGAGAAGTGGAGAGATTGAGAGATGGATAGATAGAGAGATGGAGATAGGGAGAGATGGATAGATGGATAAGTGGAGATAGGGAGAGATGGATAGATGGAGAGAGGGATGGATAGGTGGAGAGATTGAGAGATGGATAGATGGAGAGGTGGAGATATAGAGAGATGGATAGATGGATAGATGGATAGTTGGAGAGATGGATAGATGGAGAGATGGAGAGATGGATAGATGGATTGGGAGATGGAGAGGTGGAGAGATTGAGAGATGGATAGATGGAGAGGTGGAGAGATTGAGAGATGGATAGAGGGAGAGATGGAGATATGGAGAGATGGATAGATGGAGAGAGGGATGGATAGGTGGAGAGATTGAGAGATGGATAGATGGAGAGGTGGAGATATG
Organism: Symbiodinium kawagutii; assembly: GCA_009767595.1. Lineage (NCBI taxonomy): Eukaryota > Dinophyceae > Suessiales > Symbiodiniaceae > Symbiodinium > Symbiodinium kawagutii. Next base: position 59,129 of record VSDK01029945.1, read on the forward strand.
GAGAGATGGATAGATGGATAGATGGATAGATGGATAGGTGGAGAGATGGAGAGATGGAGATATGGAGAGATGGATAGATGGATAGGTGGAGAGATGGATAGGTGGATAGGTGGAGAGATGGATAGGTGGAGAGATGGAGAGATGGATAGATGGATAGATGGATAGATGGATAAATGGATAGTTGGAGAGATGGATAGATGGATAGGGAGATGGAGAGGTGGAGAGATTGAGAGATGGATAGATGGAGAGGTGTAGAGATTGAGAGACGGATAGATGGAGAGATGGAGATATGGATAGATAGAGAGATGGAGATAGGGATAGATGGATAGATATATGGATAGAACAATTGATTTCACACGGATAGCAGGAGCTGCCTCCCTGCGAGCAGGCGAGGAATGAGTTTCACAGCTTCTTGGTGTTGGGGAGATGTTGTGCAAAGATGGATTCCTCAAAACTTACAGATACAGCGGGTGTGTAGTCTTTTTCTTCTTCTGAAGATAATGCTATCGGAACTGAAAGAGCACGGAAAACTGGAGTTTGGTTCGCTTCAACTGCTTTAGTATTTGAGGGTTTTGGGAGTGGTCTCTCGCCAAAACCTTTCCTTCGCAGGTGCGATTACCCCAAGGCGCGCAGTCTCTGTGTGCACGGTAAGATTCGATGAGTTGATGGGTCGCTTCCTACAGCACCAGTGGCCTCTACGGTGAGTGCAGTGGAAAGGCACAGCTCGACCTGAAAGGCACAGCTGTGCTTGCGACTTCTCTCAGATGCGCCGCTATCCTCAGTTGACTTAGTCCGAACACTGACAGATACGGGATATATATGGATATCTTATATATTACATATACATGTCATCACATGTCAATGTACACATGAAATGACCAAGTTGCCGAAGCCAATGACGTGGTTTCTCCAAAATCAGAAGCGCGACCAAGGCAGAAGCAGAGCTCCAGAGTGGCTGGGCTCAGCTCGTTGGCATCTCTGATGCACCGCCAGCGACAGTTTAGACTTCACTGATGGACTCAAAGACTCCTTCAAACACGTGGCTGTATGAGTTTATCACTTTTGACTGCAACTTCTCTGAATATTTGCCCATCAAAGAATTGTGTACTTGACTACTAAGACTTCGTAGATTTGACGCGGTTCCAGTCATGCCCCGCGCGCGAGTGGTTCAAGGAATTGTAACACGCAGTTCCTGAGCTACTGAGAAGGTCTGATGTCTACTGAGTCTACTGAGTTGATGGCTTAGTTAGGAGTTAGTTTAGGAGTTAGTAAGAGAATGTAAGAGATGGTAGGAGTTAGTTAGGAGTTGGTAAGAGATGGTAGGAGCACAAGACGGTTTGATTTGGAGGCCATTTCAGCTGATGGAGAAGCTGGTTTCGTAACAGACCAACCGCATCCAACCATCCTCGCTGTCCTGGCCATGGGGCAAGCTTCTCTGGCGACATTCTATGTGGTTTTTGCGATCTTCACGATCTACCTGAACCTGGAGTCCATTGGAACCTGGGATGCAAATGCAATCTATCGCACCATCTCAACGGCCTTCATGCAGTACCCCATCGCCATATACGACGACTCTCCAAAGTACATGAATGAAGTGCAGGATAAGGAGGAACTGCATTCGTGGTTGACTTCCTCCCTGAAGCCTGTTATCTTTGGCGAGCAAGAAGACATGTCAACACTAAGTGCGTGGGGTAACATGCCATGGAACCACAGCTTGACCCCTCCAACAATTGGAAGTTTCAATCGAGTCCTCCTTGCCCGATTTACTTTCAAGCGTTGGGCCGTGGAACGAACCATTGGCCAATTCGCACCATCGACCCCCTACAAGTTTACAGGGGGCGTCAGCCGTCTCAATGCATATGCTGGCAATTCTGTGGAGGATCAAGCCACACTGTGCATGCCTGGTGCCAATGTATCGTCCCCGGATGCTGATGATAAGTGTTTGCAATGGCAGACGGCACACAGTTTTGATCGGGCTGGCGGCTATACTCTCTTCTTTGATCCAATGGAAGGGCCAGCTGCCTACGATGCTTTGTTGGAGAAGATGCAGAACCTTGGTCTCTTCGACATGCTAATAGGAACTTGTACACTTGACATGATCGTCTACAATGCCAACGTGGAAATGTTCTTGCAGTATGTTCAAAGCTTTGCATTTGACTTCTCTGGTCACCTCCAGATGTCAAATGATGCCCGCAGCTTCAACCTGAATGTTTTCAATACATCAGTTGGCAAGTATCTGACATTTTACATCATGAGAGTCACTTGCGTCGTGATGCTGCTGATTTTTCTGCTGATTGAGTTCCGACGCATGTGGGACCTAGGGTTCTTCGCACACTTCGGGCAGCAGGGTGCCATTACAGACATGGTGTCCATCACGGTTTCCCTTGGAGTCTTCATTTCTTACTGGGTTGTTGAGGAAATGCCACCTTTTAAGAACTTCGAATTCGAGGCCTTGGAGAATATGGACACCCGTGCAGATACTTACGTTTCCCTTTGTGATGTTGCCAGAGCTCTGCAGATTCAGGGTCTTTTCATTGCTTTGAACTTGCTCGTAGTAAGTCTCCGCACAGTCAGCTTAGTCTCTGGATTGCACAGCAATCTTGGCCTAATTCTCAAGGTCATTGGTGTATCTGCGCCCAATTTCGCAGCATTTATGGTGCTATTCGGAATGCTTCAAGTTGGTTTTGTTCTGACCAGCTTTTTTGCATTCGGGGCAGGATACGCAGACATGAGCGACATCGGGCTTTGCATTTACAAGAGCTTTTCGATGCTGAGCGGTGATATGATTTTCAAGGACATTAGCCGGGTCGACCCCATTCTGGGCCCCATCTACTTCTTTTCGTTCTACATCTTGTTTTACCTCGTGCTGATCAATATCTTTGTCACCCTTCTCATGAGCGGATATGACATTGTTGACTATCAGCTTCGAAATAACAAGGGCCAGAATGAGATTGAGAAAAATCCAATTGTTCTCATCTTCGAAGAACTGAAGGCAGATGTTGTTGGGAACATTCTGAGATATGGTGGCACAGTCTTCAGATATGCTGCAATTTGCTTGGATCCAATTGTGGTGTCTGTCAAAGCCTGCTGCTGCATTCCAGCTCCCTCTGGAATCCCTACAAACTTCCGACCCTCGAGAGCGCGTGGTACCACAGTGGACAAAAGTATGCCATCACAGTGGAACAATGCATCTGGAGCACTGAATCCTGGAAGGCAGCGGCAGAAGCTCATAGCATTTTTCACGATGTTGGCATTTATGGTCGTGTGGATCTTTCTCATGACTCTGCAAGGTCGTGGCTTTGCCTCCTACACAGTGGGACAAACAACACTTGCAAACAGTGCGCTGGATGTGATGTTCTACAAGGACAATGACATGAAGGTGTTTGACCAAATCAATACATTTTCAGATGTCAAGACCTGGGCGGAGACTGCAATAGTAGGACTGTATGATAGTCCAGTGTGTGCAGAAAGCACAACAGGTGGTGCCAGCATTTGGACAAACAGCACAGGATGCGACAGTGCAAGCGATTCACAGCAGCTCTTGAATCGCATTTCCGACTGGAACATTGGTTTCCTGAACACGACCTTCGTGCGTCTCACTATTCAGCCGGCCTGTTTCGTGGCAACTGATGCAAAGTGGGCACCTGGTTCACCGTTGCAACGAAAAACTCCAGATGTGGAGTGCTGGAACTCTGTTTGCACGCAAGTTCTTTCAACGGAGCCATGCAGAACAGCTGATGGCAACATCCTGGATGCAGCTAGTCTTGCAAACACTATCAATGCTTCGAGTGTGTCTGACACTTTTAGCTTCGGATATGATAGCGCAAATATCGACATAGGGCCTCACAAAATGCGGGGAGGTCTTGCATTCAGCTTAGGCGTCAAGAAGGAACAGTGCCAACAGATGTTGGAATTGCTGAACGAGAGTAGATGGTTTACTGAGAACTCAGCCTCCATGGTATTTGACTGGATCAGTTACAATGGAAACATGGATCTCTTTACCCAGAACATCGTTGCCTTCAGTCTTCTGGAAACAGGTGTTTTGCGAAGATCCAGTGCAGCCAGAACATTCCCAATGAATGTGGATGCCGGAGGTGGCTACTTCGATTTGCAAACACTTGTGCTTGTGCTCTTTGGAGTCTACTCAGCCCTTCTTCTGTACCACATTTTTGAAATGTGTCGCCATCTCGTAGCAGAGTTCACTCAATCACGTCGCATGGGCAAGTCCTGCAAGAATTTTCTGGAAGCCTTTTTATCTGAGCCATGGAATTTAGCAGAGCTGGCATCACTGGGAATATCATTGGCAACCTTCGTAACTTTCCTGGTTTGGGTGCTACATGTATTCAGAAGCCAATACAAGTTTAGCACGTCTGACTCCTCGAAGTACATTGTGCCAAACGAAGAAGTGAAGCGGTTTGGTATGCCAAAAGTGGTTGACCCAGTGCGATTTCTGGAGGATGACTGGTATCTCTTCTTCCAGTTCGAAGAGATCCAAGGTGTCTATGCGGCCTTTCTGGAACTTGCAGCCTTGAACAGTCTTTTCATAGCCCTTAAGACCGTCAAGATTGTCAATCAGTTCAGCATCGTCGACAAGTTCAGCAGCACCTTAGCCAATGGCAGAAGCAGAAATTTGTACTTCATCATTGTCATCAACCTTCAAATGTCTGGCTTTGCCTTAGCCATGACCGTGATTTTTGGGACAATGGTGGAAGATTTCAGTAGTCCGCTGTCGACCATGGGAGCATTGTTGTACTGGGTTTGCGGCGCATCGAATTTGAGACCATTGATGTTGGTGAGCCCAAACCTAGCTGTCCTCTTTTTCGTTGCCTTCATGATCGTCTTCCGCTTCATCAGTACCAACATGTTCTTAGCTACGCAATTGAACACCTTTGCAGCTCTGGTTGGTGAACGAGATATTCAGAAGGCCAAGAAGGAGGCCAATGCGAAGATGGGAATGAAACAGGGCAGATATCACAATCGAAATCAGCTGCAGGGGGAGGAGCTCGAGGATCAGGCGAGCTCCCACTTTCACCATTTTTTTCTTCCCAACCCTTTGCCTTTTTGTTGATTGACAGCCCTATCCTTTGACCCACCTTGTCTTGTTTGACCCCTATTGGTTTGTGACGAACACAATGGGGTGTTTTTTTAGCCTGCAAAGTCGATGGGCTTAGTGGATTCAAGCGAGGGTGGAAGTTTGTAGAGTTTTTTGGGCCATTCTTTTTTCAACTACTAACCATCAACTACTTTAAACTCATCATCAACCATCAATCAACCATCATTTACGGTGGTATGTGGCTTCCTTTATTTCGGCTTTTGCCTTCAGCTTATCCTTCTGTGGCTTCACTTGGCGAGCTGTGAGCTCCAACACGCTGATTGCATACCTTGCATGCGGGCAGGTGCTGTCCAGGGTGCTGTCCAAGGTGGTGGCAAGTGCTGTCCAGGGTGCTGTTCAGGGTGTTGTTCAGGTATTTTTGAGGAAGTGATCATTATTGTTGTCACTATTTCTTGATGGTTCTCTTGTGTTAGAGCGGCTATTGACAAAGCGTTCGGGCCCCGACTTCGAGGTCGGAAGTGCGTTCTTATGATTGCTATCTACGAGCCAGCGGAGTGCAAACTCCTTTTTGAACCACAAAAGAGACCTGCGTTGAAGCGGTCTTAGTACACACTCGATTAGTGCGTGGCTGCTATGGTACACTTCTCGGTTTTGTGCAGCTGACTCACACTCCCCCTTTACACGAGTGTAAACTGCACAGGCCCAAGGTCTCTACGGGTGGAACCACACTGTGTGGTAACCACTCTCAGTTCTCACCCAGCCTCGCTGTAGACCTCGTGCTTCAGCATCTGCCTCCAGTTGTTCCACGGTGGCTTCTGGTGCACGATGTCCACTTGCACTTGCGGTTCCATGCCCTTCAGGGGTTCCCGCATTCTCATCACGAGATCTGCTTCTTTCCCGTGGATTGCCACGGGTGTTGCTTCCCTCATCTCTTCGCTCTTCGTGATGGTCACTTCCTCGGCCCTCATGGTGATGACTGGAACCGCGGCCATCACCTCCAGCTCCTCCATGATCATGTCCACCTGCGCCGCCATGATCGTGCCCATCTGAGCCTCCATGATCATGCCCATCTGAGCCTCCATGATCATCTCCTTCAGGATCGTCGTCATTTCCTTCTTCTTGATCTCCTCCTCGGACATCTTCTTCCTCTTCGCCTTCGTACCCTAGGTTTCCTTCAGGCGTCTCCAAGATGTCCGACAGCGCAAAGTCTTCCGATGCACAGTCGCTGTTGTCTTCAACGACCTGTACGGTCCTTCCACCACTAGCTGGTGGTTTCCACCGACTGTGTGCAGGATGACGATGCGACACCCATCTCCCGAATGCCCATTCCCGTGGTATATCACCACCAGGCACATTCGTCCTAGCCTCCTCCAGCTCATTCTCCAAGTCCTCCTGCATGGATCGATTGATCCGTCGAAGAACCTCCTCTCCACTCATGTTGTCATGGTCTGGCTCCCCATAGAACTGCCTTGGAGCTCCGTCATCACGAGGTCTCTCTCCTGGAGTTCCAGACAAGCTGCTGCCTCCCACTTTCGTGTTGGTTCCTGAGGGTCCAACAACACGAGGTCCTCCCCATGGCCTTGGTGTAGTACCCGAGGACGACGATGCTTGACCTCCTGCGTTATGTTCCTCAGGCCCTGAAGTCAGTGGAGGTCTCCCAACATGTGACAGACCTGTCACTGGTGTCTCCCTGCTGCGGACAGTCCATGTATTCCTCCATCCTCTCACCCACTCACCCCCAGCGGCCACGTTGTACCCCACTGGTCTTGAGTACGGACCTGGAACCGGTGGCGGTGGAGGTGGCAGTCCGCCTTCCATCTTGTTCTTGCCCTTGAAGTAGCCCTTGTAGTAGTCTCTGTAGAGCTCCTCCTCCTTTCCTTTACTCTTGGACTTGCCCTTGTCCGTCGCATTTCCGGTTCCCTTTCTCTCATCTTTCCCTTTTCCACCTTTCTCCCAATCATCCTCATCATCATCTCTTCCTCCTGGTGGCGTGAATCTCATTGCCCTCAAGGACGGCTTCGGCTCCACGATCTCAAACTCGTCCACCTCTTCTTCTTCATGACGAGCAGGTCGCAAGGCTGCCTGTCCCCTCTGTTGAGGTCCATCACCCGGCCTTCGATAGCCCCCTTGTGGAACTGGTTCAAGATGAAGCACAGTTCCTCCTGTCCTCACGTTTCTCTCACGCCAGGGAGGTTCCGTTCCGGTGGTGACTTCATAGCGTGGTTCACCACCCTTTCTTTGTGTCGATCTTGTCTCACTCGAAGACGTCCCTTTTCCTTTTTCTGCTGAGCCCGATGCCGTTCTCGACGTCCCGGATGTAGTCCTTCTGAATCCTGCTGAGCCCGATGCCGTTGAAGATGTCCCCGATGTAGCCATCCCGGCCTCTCGGATCCCATCTGCGTTCCAGCCTTCCTTCACCCTGAAGAACGTGTAGCCCTTCCAGAGCGGATGCCCTTTCAACATCGGCCTGGCATCGGTCCATCGATCAGTCACCATTTCAGTCAAGCCACTGAAGAACTTCTTCTTCGTGCAGCGCTCCACTTCCAACCCATCCACATCAATCGGAGTGCTGCCATGGACTGGATGGAATTGATTCATCCTGGGTTCTCCATGGACTCGGATCAGCCATCCCTCTTGAAGGTAGTTGACGTCCCACTTGTCCTTTCCCCCAGGTTCTCCTTGAAACTCTGGCCAATTCCACGGCGCCTCACGATCTTGTACTCCAACTCGAAGTGCTCGCACAAAGGCCCCACTGGTTCCATCGCTGCGGCAAAGGTCGCGCGCCGATCCATCGGTTCGAAAACCTTTGGATGTCTGAGCTACCCCAAACCCATCATCTCCCATACTTTCCCCAAAACTTGGATGTGCCACTCCATCCTTCGGGTTACGATTGGGTGGCTGTGCCCCTCCAGCCAGATATACAGCACCTTTCCCACCCTTTTTTGTAGGTGTCTTGTTGGGGTCTTGGTCTCGCTCATGGCTCTTGTGGTCTTGTCCTCCTTCCCTGATCCACTTCACCACCATCGCAACCAGCAGTGCTCCCGTGACGACTTCTCCTCCAAGGAGCAAGGTTGCTGCTGCTACCGCGATGAGCTTGTAGATCTCCTCCTGGTTGACTCCTCCAACCTGTCTGACCACCTCCTTGGCCATGCTCTTGATGCCAACACGTGCCACCGCAGGATGCCTTTTTTGTTGGTGCATCCTCAGTCGATCCACAAAGGCCTGGAAGGCTTGACCCACCAAAGCCTTCGTGAGCCCGTCTGCCACCAACCTTTCTCCTGGCAAATGGTGGATGCTCCACTGGCTTCTTCCTTCATGTCGTGCACTCAGAACTTCCCTCAACTTCGATGCACGTAGTCGCAAGTGCCTCGTCCTCCAACTCCCCGACTCCAAGGTGGCCAGGCTGATGGCAGCTTTGTTGTCGCCATAAAGCGCCGCCCTCGGTCGTCTCCTCATGGACTTCAGGAGCTCCATCATGCCATCTCCCATGACCTGTGCCTCCTGGTACGACACTAGCTCTCCCTCCGCAGTCGAAGTTGTGATAAACGGCTGTCTGCTTGTCAGCCACTGGATGGTTTCCACCCACCTTCAACACCACCCCTTGGACCGATCTGTGGCCCTCGCCCTCCGGGGCAAAGCTCACATCCGCGAAGATCTCAATGAGGTCGATGTTGCCCATCACATTCTGGTCCTCTTCGAAGTCCGTCTGGTCGCACCTCGAATACAGCAGACCTCTATCTGGATACCTCTTCAGGTACTTCAGGGTGTGATGCCCCATCTTCAATGCCCCTTCTGGATCCTTGTGCATTCTCCGGCACATGGCGCCCACTGCGTACGCCACATCAACTCTTGTCCTTGTCGATATCCAAATCAGCTCCCCCGCTAGCTGCTGTGCCTCCTTCAACTTCTGCTTGTCGACTGGCTGGGCTTCCCTTCCTCCAGTCTCTTCCAACTTAGGCACCGGCCAGTCAGACTCTTCTTTGACTTGGTACCGATTCACCAGTTCCATGATGTACGCATTCTGGTGCATCTTGTAGGCCATCTTCCCTTCGACCTCCACCTTCTCGATCTCGCATCCGTAGAACCGCATGGTTGGATCCACGAACTCCCTGGTCGAGCATTCCCACATTGACCCTATCTTATCCATCAGGCCCTCCAGGACTGGCTTCTCCCCCACCATCAACATATCATCGACATAGGTTGCCATGTAGCCCTGAACATCCTCCTTGTCATTCAGCACCATCCAAATGTTCATTTCCTTCGTGGCCTCCAGATGGTAATTCACCCCATCCGTCTGCCACTTCACATTTGCCAGTTCCTGATCACGGTATGCACTCCAGTCGGCTGGTGAGTCCACTAGCCCATAGACTGCTCCCTGTACCAGCCACTCTTGCCCCTGGGGTAGCATTCCGGTGTCATACAGAACCCGGGGCGGTTTCAAGATTGTGGTAGTCCTCTTCCGCCTCGGTGCTAAGAAGAAGGCTCCCTTGACATCCAAAGAAGACACTGCCCATTCATGGTGTGCCGCCAACCTCAGCATCAGTCGAAGCGGTAGCACATCTGCTCCCGAGCTTGCCTTCTCCGCATCTGAGCTATCTGAGGATGCGAAGTTCCCGCATGCCACGATCCTGGCTTTTTTCCGGCCACCGTTTTCCCCTGGTTTGAGCAACGTAATCAGCTTGGTGGGGATACGCTCCATCGGGATGCCTTCTTCGATGAGCTTCTGGCGTTCCTCCATCTCCTTCTGTATCGCCCCTTTCCACTCCTCGAACTTCTGCCTGACTTCTTGTCCGCTCACCATCCTGGTCTGGAGAACTTCCTCATCCTTTCTTCCTTCTCTCACTATCTCATCCTCCAACTTCTGCTTTTCCCGATAGATCTCCGCAATGCCTCCTACCCAGTCTGCTTGACCTGCATCACTGCCATCGGTCACCGCCACCTCTTCACTGAGCAGTTTTGCCATTGCATAGTGCTGCTGTATCTTGAACTCCCCCCAATCTACTTCTTCTTCATCTGGTTGCTCTTCTTCTGAATCCTCCTTTCCGTCCTCTGATTCACAAAATCCACACCTCCTTATCTTCTTCTCTTCTTTCCTTTGGGTTAGCCCACATTCCTGGCATTCCCACTCTTCCCACACTGTCTTCTTCCTCAACATCTTGACATAGAACACCTCGATCTCTACACTGTGAGGTACTACGTTGTGGATCTCAACCTCCAGAGGTTCCTCGAACAAGTTCTCCTCTTCATTGTCTTGTTCTGCTTCTGGGGCCGGTTGCTCTTCTCGCTCTTCCACTTCTACTTCTTCTTGGTTTGCCCCGACCTCGGCGGACACCTGACCGGGAGCAGCCGGTGTCCCTTCCAAATTGGCTGGTTGCACCATTTCCTGCACCACTGCCTCATACTCTTCACGGCTCCTCGGATTGGGAATGGCAATGGCCGTTGATCTCATCCAAGACCCGTCACTGAGCCTCACATTGTATGCTCTGCTTGTCAATGACATGTCTCCTGCGGGACCAAAGATCTTCACCTTGACTTTGGGAGGCAACAGGGGTACTGCACGAAGATCGTCCCCGTTATCCTTCTGCCACCATTTCCTCTTTGCGTAGCCCACCGTTCCAAATGGAATCAGAGTTGGTGTCTCTACGCCAACTTGCCTCAGCTGGTGGCGCAGCCGCAACTCCGCTGCGTGGCGCAATGCATGTGGCCAAAGTCTTCTACCTTCCCCAGCCGCCACCAGTTGGGCACGAGTCAGGGCCTTGATGAAGCCCAGCTCTCGCTCAATCCGAGCGTTCCCTTGCGGTGCGTCGCCCTCAGAGAAGGTCTGATGGATGTCCCTGGCCCTTGTCCATTGCCCAAACTCCTTGCTGGTGAACTCCCGAGCCCTGTCACTGTGCACCCTCAGCACAGGTAGATGGAGTGATCGAAACCTTGCGTACAGCCTCGCTGTGGCCTGTACAACGGTACTGGCTTTTCGGTTCTCCAGCGGTGCAGCCACCGTCAAATTGCACACTTGCCAGTCCCGGAGTTCTTCAATGAATGCCCCGTCTTGGTCCACCTCAGCCTTGCATTTCGCCTCCACCACTGGTTCTTTTTCGCCATGGTCTTCCCCTTCTTCCTCAGTAATCTGATCCCAGGGTTCAGGTTCTTCTGCACTACGGTACTCTTCCATGGCCTTCTCCATCATCTGGTCCACCGTACGCACATCTCCGTCTTCCTGTGGTCCTCCTTTCAACTTGTCAATACCGGCAACCAGAGCTTCCCCTTTCTTCACTGGGATAGTCAACGTTGCCGCCAGGAAGTACTTTACCATCACCCCATCCTGATCCATTGCCTCCGTGTAGGGTCCTCCAATGTCCAAGGATAGGCAGAACACCTCAGGATGGCTCACCCTTTTTCTGCAGCGATCTCTTCCCATTGCTTCTGCGCAGATCGCACAGTCCTTTCTGTAAGGAAGGTGTCCTGCAGCGTAGTGTCTCCTCCACATCTCAGCCTCCTTCTTCGGGGTGGACTTGACAGCCTTCATCACAAGATCTTCTCCCTTCCTTATCTGTTGCAGCTTCCTTTCCACCGCCTTGACAAGAATCCACTTCAGGCCTGGTGCCCACGCTGCAAGCCGTTTCGACCTCTCCAGTCTATGACCCAGTTCTTCCGGCCATTCCTCACCTGTCCCTTTGCCTCTCATGCCGTCCAGCTCCAGAACCTCTGGGATGTCAGTAAGTAGTGCCGTCGGTTTCTTCGTCTCATGGCCCAGTTTTCCTTGATCACATCCTATTCTTCTGATGTTCCCTACCTCCATCATTTCTTCAGTCTCTGGCCAAACAATGAACGAAGGAAATCCCATCCCATCATGGATTCGCTCTCCCCTCCTGACATACTTCTCAGGATCCTCCGGTTGTTCGAACATGGTCTCCATGGCCGGATTCTTCTCTTTTCCGATCCGCTGCAGGTAGACTGCCTTCAACCACAAGACCGAATCCCCTTCTGCTAGGTCCTGTTCCTTTTTGGTCAGCCCCGGGACTCCGAACCTCTCTTCTCCTTGCCGTGCCCGAAGTGGTCGAGGTCCTCCATCTGCTCCATGTCGAAACCTGCATAGGGACACTGTGCGGCATGGTGGTCCTGCCAACAGCACATCGATCCTTCCTTTCTCTGCCAGTTCCTGCAGATATCCCATCACATGGTCACATCTCATATCTCCTCCTTGGCTCAACTCCACCTCCAGGAGACAGGTTCCATTCATCTGTTCAATGGCCTTCCAGGTGGGATCCTTGTTCCCCGCATACAGATGCAACACCACCACCTTCGCTTTCTCAACCTGTCTTCTCTTTCTCCGGTTCCACGGCAACTTGGCGGGATCATAATCCTTTCTTTTTGGGATTGCTTCCACAACTGGTAGCGGAGCCTCTGGGAACATTTCCCAGCACCTCTTGACTCTTTCCTCTTCACCTGTGGCTTCCTCTACCTTCATCGTCCTCATTCTCCATTTTCTCATCTCATGTTCCTCTATCTCCTTCATTAACTTTCTTCCGACCTCCTCATCCACCACTGGGCATCCTTGATGAAGACGGACCGGTACTTCCCCTTCAGGTCCTTCCACTCTGCATCTCTTCCTGTCCCAGTGCACCGCATATCCCACCTGAGTCAACTTCCACACAGGCGCAATGGATTGTACTTCGTGGTCCACCAGAAGAGTCCCTGTCACCCGACATTGTCTCATGGTAGTCTTTCCAGACGCCAGCGTGACCTCGACCTCTTCCGCTGCTTGCCACTCTTCCTCATCCTCTGCCTGTCTCATGCAGTGGGTTGCTCCTCCATCCAGCAAGGTAGTTTCTCCTTTCGCTTGTACCTTACTGATCCCGAGCTCTCTCACCCTTCTTCCATTCTCAATCCACATGGCCTTCATCGCTGCTCCTCGGTTCACTTGCAGCGACTTGAGCAAGTTTGTCACTTCTGCCACAAGTTCCGTGCTTCCAGTACTTCCTGAACTGCCTCCTTTGTCACCATCCTCTCTGTACGTGGTAGCCTTCTCCACTTGCGGCATCTGTTCTGTCTCCTTCTCCATTGCTTTCTGACTTCGCTCCTCTCCCTTATCCTTTCCTTTCTTTCCTTTGGCATCTTTTCCACCTCCTTTAATTCCTCCTTTGGTATCCTTGCCACCTTTGTCTCCGCCCTTTGAGTAGCCTCCTCTTCCCCCACCTGGTCCGTTTCCACTCCCATCCTGGGTTGCACTCCCCCCAGTCTGCTGTGGAGACTGCCCTTACTCTTTCTTGGTATGAAGAGTGCTACTGCAAACCCAGCACCTTGACTTCGGCTCATCCAAGGCGTTCCAGTCATGTTGAAAGTTGCAGTTGCGGCCTCGGTTGCAGCCATGTGGTGATCCCCACCATTTGCACGGTGTTGTCTTTTCTCCTGGGCTGTTGACATGTTTTGGTGGCGTGTTCAACAGCTTGATGTTGGGGTCTTCCTTGGTCTTTTCTTTCTTGCTTTCCTTGGACTGCCCTTGCATGCCCATCAGCAGCTCCGCCTCAGCCACCAACACCTCCTGCAATTTGAGCACTCCTTCCAGTGTAGGCCTCACGTCTATGTCATGCCTCATCCGAAACGTGCTCACCCGAAACCCGGCCTGCATCGACTGCTCCAGGACATTCTGCATCACTGTGTCCAGGGCTCTCACTAGCACCGTTGCATCCGGTAGTGCTCCAAGTTCCTGCACTCGGCAAAACTGCCTCTTCCACAGCCTCAGCATATCTCCGGCCTGCTTCGGTCCTTTCGCTGGTGTCATGGCTGTCAACGCCGTGAGCATCTCCGTTCGTTCTTGCAGTCCTCCTGGTTGAAACGTCTTCAACACTCGAAAGATGATCTCATGCGGTGACAGGAGTCTCATCGAAATCACCTCCTCCTTGATGGAGTTGGGGAGAGCCTTAAGGAGCATTGTGGTTACCCTCTGCTGTATTCTGTCGAAACCCTTCGGCATCTCACTGTCCTTGGGTGCGACCACATACAGTCGTTGCAGGGGTCCCGCCGCCAACCACTCTTGGTAACGACCATTCACCAGCTTCACCACAATGTCCCACCATTCCCCAGCTCGAGACGAAACATCTGCGATGAGAGGTCGAATCTGAGCCAGCCAGTCACCCGCCTTCAGCCCAGACTGCAATCCACCAGGTTCTTCAAGTTGCGGAAGAGTGATCGGGATTGATCTCAGTTCCTCATTCTGAGCCTGTCCCCATCCTTCATCCCATACTTCCTTCTTACGGGCCCTATCCCGTTGGTTCATCTCTTCTGCAATCCTCGCTGCTTCTTCACTTCCCAGGCTCCTCCATTGTTGCCCTTGATGTCGACATTCTCCTTCTTGAAGTTCCTCAGGTGACGGCCCCCACATGGACCATGTTGGGCGTCCTTGGAGTCCATCATTATCCTTGTTCCTCTTCCAAGCCGTGACCCTTTTCTCCAACTCCTTCACATCCTCAGGTTCACAGTTGTCTCGATCCCAGATGCTACTGCCTTGTACCTCACTTGGATGTAGTGCTCGGCCTCGTCTACCTTCACCCACGTGCAGCGCCCGATCACCTGGTCCTTCTCCCTGTTGCCCAGCCCGATCTCCTTGACATTCTCCAGGATGTAGCATTCGATCTCCTTGCCCTTCTCCCGACAGCCAAGCCCGACCACCCTGAGCTCCTCCTTGGTGCAAAGCCCGATCTCCTCGAACTTCTCCCGGTTGCAAGACCCGATCTCCTTGGGCATGTCCTGGGTGCAGAGCCCGATCTCCTTGAGGATGTCCAGAATGCATCGCCCGATCTCCTTGGGGATGTCCAGAATGCATCGCCCGATCTCCTTGGGGATGTCCTTCCTGGATGCGGAGCCCGATCTCCTTGAAGGTGTCCCCAACATCGACCTTGTCCGCGTGGGTCCTTCCGATCACGGCTTCGTTCTCGTTCCCTTTCCTCCCGTGGCTTCCACGGTCGATCATCCCTTCTCACCCTGATCACATACGGCTCCTCCGGGTATCCACCAAGTGATGTAGGCCACGGTGGAATCATCACCTCCTCAATGCCACTGCTACCACTCGTCTCATCGGGTGGCGGCGTACCCAGTGGCACCATAGTTCCTCCAGGTGTACACCTCCTCGCCGTCGGTGATGCCGGCGTGTGCATAGACGCCGGTGTCGTAGGTTCCTCCGGCTTCTGGTCCCCACCTTCCACCCTTTCCCACGACTTCCCTTGACTTCCTGTCGACACACTGCCCTGCATCTCCTCCAGCTGCTGCTTCAGCCTCTTGTTCTCCTCGACGATGAAGTCGAACATCTCCTTCTCGAGCTGCCTCTCCAACACCGCGGATCCCTGCTCGTTGGGTGCTGCTCCTTGACCTTTACCTCTTTTTTTTCTCCTTCTCCTGCACCGGTCCTCTTCGACTCTTCCCTCACCTTTCCAGGCCTAGTCCAACTTGCCGGTGCTTCCATCTCTTCTCGCATCCTTCCCTGAGTCCTTGCACCAACTACCACCGGGCTCCTCCTCCTCTCATCTGCAAGTGGAAGGCCTGGTGTGGTATTGGTGCTCCACACCGTAGGAAGGTCCTGTGGTCTGTGCGCCTCCATCTCCACATTCATCCTCGTGCGTTCAGACCAGAACACATTCGTGAGTGGCGGCAACGAGGCAGCACGACCATTGTGCGTTGGGCTCATAACCTACGAGCCAGCGGAGTGCAAACTCCTTTTTGAACCACAAAAGAGACCTGCGTTGAAGCGGTCTTGGTACACACTCGATTAGTGCGTGGCTGCTATGGTACACTTCTCGGTTTTGTGCAGCTGACTCACACTATCAATGTCTTTGAAGAAGCGATCACTTTGGTTGTCATTATTTCTTGATTGTTCTCTTTTCTTTTTGCTTCTACTAACAATGCGTTCGGGCCCCGAATTCGGGCTTCGAACTGGAGGTAGCATTCTCCGAGGACAAGGGCGTGCCTTTCCACCATTTCCAAGAGAAACAAGTTTAGCAGAAAAAAGCAGAGCCCTTTCTCCAACCTTCTTGCCATATATGTTCTATCAATCTGGGGTCTATGCAGGTGTAATTTGCTTCTCGATGTGGCAAAATGCAAACAAGTCCAAAAACTAGGCGTAGGTGGTTTCGCTCCAAAGGGTTTCAGGTCCTTCGTCCTTGGGCGTGACAATACGTTGAGGCGCAGGTGCATATCGATCAGTCGGGTGCCTTCTTGTGGTCAGCGATGGCATTACTGGCTCTGGTCTAAATGGGCTCAGTTGGGTCGTCACGAGCTTCGTAGTCTCCCTGTTCCCAATCCAGTCACGTTCAGGCAATCTCAAGATATCTCCAGTCTACTCGGTCTTGGGCCTTGTCTCATCCTGCTTCTGCTGTCACCCTTGGTGGCACCTTCTCTCCCGGTCACTATGCAGTCATCGGCGCTGATCATCCTTCTCAGGCTGCTGTGGCCAGGTTGGTCACCATGAACACATCTTCTGGCCAAAGGCCCAAAGCGGCTCCAAGCAAACCGTCGTGCCCTTACCTTGCTAGGTTTGCGTGGGATGTGTCTAAGGGCTCTCCTCGAGAAGTGGACAAAGTTCGCGCCTGGTTAACCAAGGTGCAAACAGTGCTATGGTCTGGAAAAACCATAACAAACACTACCTAGGTCCTGTGAAGGACCTCCGGGCTGCGGCGTCGATATGGCGGCGCTTGCAGCACGCTGGCTGCTGTGGCTTCTGCTCTGACATTTGGCGCTCCAAAAGTTGCACACCAAAAACTAGGCGTTCTCTCGGAACACTGTTTCGAACGTTGTGTTCACCAAAGCCATCCAAACCCCACAAATACCATGCCAAATGGCTGCAAAAATCTTCCCCCATGGAATTGCCATGATTTCGATGAAGTTTCCTACAATGGACATAAGAAAACATTGCAAACAACACAGGAACGACAATCACCATGTCCAAGTGCAATGATAAAAAACAAAAAAACCCACGCGGGGAAACCATCTGGCGGGTTGTATTTGTAAGGCGGTTTAATTCAGTTGTCCACCTCACGTATGGGGTTCTTCTTTCTTTTGCGCAGTTGCTTGCTTGGGACTTTTGCCACCAGGCTAATGTCCTTGCCTGAATGACTGCACATAAAGCTGGGTATGCCCCCAATGGTTTGTTGATGTTTGTTGAGCCTTTGTTTTCCGGAAGCGATTGTCTAGACCTGCTTCTCAAATGTCTCGCAGCTGTCTTCGGGTTTCTATAGCGTTGGGGAGATGGTTTACCATGTTCTACTGCTTCTTGTCTCCCAGTTTCCAGTCCTCGGGCATGTTGGGACAGATTATTTTAGCATGCATGGTGTTCACTTCCACTCGTGTTTTACTTGCATGTACGGAAAAATTACGTTTTTTCTAGTGCAATTCTTTCCCATTCAGCTCTTTTGCAGGTTGGAGAATCATTTTTCCCCACCTGTCAGGTGAGGGTTGTTAGATTTTATCAGAGTTGACTTCTCCTCCTCCTCCTCCTCCTTCTCCTTGTCTCGCCGGACCTCAACCACGACCAAGCGCGACTAGTGGTTGCTGCCGGACCTCAACCACGATCATGTATGCCTGCTGGTGGCTGCCGGACCTCAACCGCGACCATCGGCGGTCAGTGGTGGCTGCCGGACCTCAACCGCGACCATGAGCGGTCAGTGGTGGCTGCCGGACCTCAACCGCGACCATCCGCGGCCAGTGGTGGCTGCCGGACCTCAACCGCGACCATCTGCGGCCAGTG
>VSDK01029945.1:129162-143783 GCA_009767595.1 Symbiodinium kawagutii
CGGAAGAGAGCTGATGGATATCAAGGCACGGATGGAAGCGAGGCTGGAAGGCAGCGAGGATGGAAACGTGCCTTGATTCAGCTTCCAGAAAAGCTTGATTGCTGCGCCGAATGATACGAAGCAGTTCTAAGTTTAATGTGTGGTTGAACCCAGTATGGCCACCAAGCCAAGCATTGGCCCATTGCTCAACGCTTCACCACAAGCACCATACATTCCCGGCGGAGCATTGACCCTCCGAGGGTCATCCCTTTGAGGCAGGTCTCTTTTGATGGGTTCCGCGTGGAGCATTAGCGGAGATATTTTGTGGATGATGTGGTGCTCAGATCAATGTCTAGGTGAGATCAAATCGCTGTTGGGTGACCCTTCTGCTGGTGATTCTTGAGTGTAGCTGGTTTGTTGAGTAAAAACATGGTGATGCAAAAGCTGCATAAAGGCAAGGAATGTACACAGCCCAGTGTCAAAACTTGGCGTAAAAACCTTGTAGTGTAAAGGATTTGGTGTGCAATCACAGGGTACTTGTACGTACTGGTGCGTAGAATTAGCACGAAGCAGTGGTGTAAGCGCTTGATGGCCAAAACCGGCAGTACAACATGTGCGAAAACACACAGCACAAATAGAGCAAACAAACACAGCACAAATAGGGCAAAAAAACACAGTCGATATCAGCAAAACGTCTGAAAGCTCAGATGCCTGCTCTTCCGCAGCTAAGCAACAAGGACTGTAGCCCACCAACCCCGTTGGACGACGACTGCCAATGACAATACCGGTGAATGAGAAATGCTGAATGATGCAGAACTGTAGTTGACATATGTTAAATTGATGATGATGATGATGATGATGATGGTGATGATGATGATGATGATGATGATGATGATGATGATGATGATGATGATGATGATGATGATGTTGATGATGTGTGTGTAGGGTGGGAGAGGTTTTCAGTCGCGGCAAAGATTCTGCCGGAAAGGAAACGCCTGCAGCTTCACCACAGCATGCTCAGCCCTAGGCTGGAGCCAGACCATCCGGATCATGACCTGACCCTGGTACGGGTGGTGATTGCACTTTGTTTGGTCAGGAACTAAGTGCAGCACATCGCAGCTCGTGCAGCCTGTGAGATGGTCCTGGTTTGTGACACCAGGGCAGTTGCGACGAAATGGGCAGTTGCTCCATGTTGTTTCGTTCCATTGGTGAAGTTCCTGTTGTTTCTCAGACAATTACGGGAACAGGCAACGATGGGTCCCCTTTCCCTTGTTTTTTTTGGACTGCTAATTCTGCGGTTTGCCATGCTAGTTCTGTCGCGTTGTGTTGCTTTCAGAATCTGTCGCCCCATCATCACGAGGATTGGCAGATCAGATGGTGCAGGTTGCACTGCCAGATGCAGGGGCTTGATCCGTTTAGCCACCCCTTTTCAGGTCGTGAGCTTTTGCTTCTATCTGAGGCACGTTCTGAGATCGACTTCTTAAATGTGGTACAAATTCCTGAGAGCATCTCAGAACTTTCACATTAGACTGATATGGACTCTTAGATTCCATATGATTCCGAGATACCCAACCTGTTGATCTGGACCAAGCGCATTCCAGCTGCCGGGAAGGTTTGGGCCTGAGCCCATCATTCCAGATCCTCAACTTCAGCATCTCTGCTACAGCCATGGTCAGAACCTTGTCACATCTTGGCACTTCCATGGCACCTATGACTCACGTGTTGTCAGTTGATGTCAGGTGATTCGAATCGCATCATTTTCAAAACTGGATTGATAAGTCGGGTTGCCGCTCAACTGGGCAACCAGGGATTGAAGGGTTTGAACAAAGGGACGATCCCGAGGCTACAGCAGCTCAGTGCAGAGAGCTTTTGTGTCCTACATTGCGTGGGGCTCAGATGGGCTCAGCTTCCAAGATGCTCCTTGGTTCGTGGAGAAACATGGCCACACCAATACAAGTGAAGCATTAAAAGCATTACAGCAGATGATTGCTGGAAATTGGAGTCAGACAGTTGCATAATAGCGGCGCCTTTGTCAAGATCAAAAAGGTTCAAAGAGGATGGGAGCGATCATTTGCACAACTCGGAGAAAGCCTCGCAATACGATTTACAGCTTTCGCTGCTGATGATGTTGCTTTTGTCAATGATATTTCTTCAGTGCTTGAGGTCTACTCTTGCGTTGTTTGCATGGTCATGGTATGCCCCGACCTCACTTTGAAGTGGACTTTGGGCAAACTGAATGAATGCCAGATCAAAGGGATGGCGTGAGAGTTGAGGTCAATAACTCGCACACGTTGACTTCGAATTTGGAGGTTGTGACCACATCAAGTCACGGCTTCCTTAAGGTTGTGATCCCACCTATGGCCTGCTCATTGCCTTGGCTAGTGCCGGCTCCCTTGCCAGTATGGCTCCTTTGGGGCTATTGTGCAAATGTACTTGTCAATTTGATGGCCCTCAGATGCCGTCAGTCCGGTGGGTCTGTCAGTCTAGTTTTGCCCTTTCTGGCCTGCCGGTTGAATCTGTTTGAGGTTTGTACATCGACCTCGTCCATGTTTGACGCGCAGGTTCTGGTGTCTTTTCATCAGGATGTGCTCAAAAGGATTGAAGCCAGTTTGATGATGTTTGATGTCGGTACTGTCAGTCCTTTTTGCGTCTCAATTCCTGTTGTTTCAAAACTGCATTTCTCATTTGTGGATAGTCACCAGCAATCTAAGTGGCTGCTACGCACACCGTACCTTTGCTTGCCACCATTTGTTGCTTGCAAACCACTTTGTTTTCGCTGTTGCTTGAGGACGTTTCAGAGTTTTTTTTGCAATACAAATTCTTCATGTTCAAAGTCATCCCTACCCTTGTTCTATACATTTTACCCCTCTTTGATGCATTTTTCTGCATTTTGATGCATTTTTATAGATTTTGATGCATCTTTATGCCTACTTTTTATGCCTACTTGCCATTTCCTGCCTCAACTTTTCGATGGTCAGCTGCAGCAGGCGCTCCTGGTGCTTTGTGGCCTGGCCATGCTGGTGACGCTGCTGAGTGCTTTGCCGGGGGCTTATGACCCGCAGGCCATGCGGTGGTTCACAGCACGGTAGCTTTGGCATCGCAGGTCATAGGTGGCTAAGTACAGCAGAGGACCCAGGCCTATGGCTATAGAAATTCTGTTGGCAGCGGTGATCACTCGCCCTGGTTGATTAGAGCTACCACCAGCTGTGGTCGAACCTTGTTCCTGAAGGCTTGATAGGCCCAGTTCTTGCTGTTTTTTTCGAAATGATCGGGCTTACATCACCTTGGACCACGACTTTGCATCGAGAATTTCACCATCCGAACAGCTCTTGAGGTGCTCCGCAGGCATCACGTGGGCCTTTGAGGCAGGACGACTCGGACGACGACGGAGCAACTTTGACGAATCGCCACCGAGGTCGATGCCTTGACTTCCATGCGCCTTTCGCGCTCAGTCAACGATGCGTGTGCCGAGATGGTGAATCGAAGGTGGTCGCGGCGGGCAGACCTGGATGCTGATCGCTGATCAAAAAATCAAGACTTTGATGAACTGGAATGCAATGGAATGCGTTCAAAGGCATTCAATCTACTTAACAGAACGTTGATGAACTCGAATGAAAAGGTTTGCATCATCTTATCGGCTCCGCATTCGATGCTTAAGTTTGAAGCAGTGGAGGATCCAGGGCCTTTGCCAATTTTCTTTGGATTTTGAGATTTCGGACATTGGGATGATACTGAGACAGAGGGACTGAGTCATTGGAGAACCCTATCGCAACAATGGCCGTCGCGCTGGAAATGCGATACATGGAATCCATTAGAATCCATTAAAATCCATTAGAATCCATTAGAATCCATTGGAATCCATTGGAATCCATGGGAATCCATGGGAATCTGCAACTTGTGTTGCACTGGCAGCCAGATGTTTGCAGTCGAGACGCTCTATTCACCAAGATGCTAAAGAACTGCTACACCAGTTATGCCAGCACACACAAGGAATCAGCCGCCGCTGCAGCTATGCGATCAGCGCACCATGGCGCTATGGTTTTTCACCAGCGAAGCCCTGTGCGGATCAAGGGGCCCCTGGGCCAAGATGCGACACGGACGGCGTTCGTGAACTCACCTGAGAGAAGCAGAAGGAAACAGCTGTTGTGACATGTGGTTACTGAGTTGATCACTCGCACCAACCCAAAAATTTGATGAGTTCAAGAACGTCTCCTGCATCTGCTGTGCGGGTGTGCCATGTGAAGACTTAATCTTCCTGGCGCTTTTAATGAATTCAGGGTCGAATTTGAGCATCCAACGACGATGCTTCAAAAAGAAAAGCAAGCTCTCACGACTCTCTGGTTTCTTCTTCGTGAGTGCATCTCCTAGGTTCCAATCACCAGCTAACCATATCAAACTGGAACCACAGGTACGAATCACCTCTTTGAGTTGATGTGCCTGGATGGCAGCACGCATGTTGCTCAAACCGAGCAATGGTGATTCATTCACCATGATACTATCCCAACCACCTTTGGAGTCGGTACCTAAAATGCCAGGAACTAATCTCACTTCGGCATCAGCAGCAGTCAGTAGATCACGTCCAGAATGCTGCAAGCCCGCACCGTGGATCTCTGCCCATAGGAGCCGCGTCCTGTAGACACAATCTTCAGTTTCTACTAACGCTTGGACTTCGGCATCGTTGGTACTGATGGACACTCTCTTCAATTTCCATGAGCGCCACCCGACAAGAACAAGATGACAAGGATCTCCCTTCATGGCTTTGGGACCACCAAGAAAAAGAAGCATACCACCAGTCGAACCACCACGAGGACGATTGTTATGCGCTTGATCACCAAGACCGATTACGCACATTTGAGTCCAGTGTTTGACATCAGGTAGTTTGAAAAACTTCAAGACAGAACTGGTTTTGCGAAGCTCCTTTATCATCTCTTGTATCTCTTGAGCTATTGTCATCTTTGGGTTGGTTGACAGTTCTGTCAACAAAAGGTTGCACCTAGCACAAATCAAAGGCTGCGTTTGGATCGCTAACCATTGCAAGGCACCGAGAGCTGTTCGGCAAGCTGACACTTCCTGAGTGGTCAGCTGAGCATCGGATTGACTGAACCTTTGGGGATCAACATCAACATCTTGGAGAGTTTCAATGTAGAATCGCTGAGTCATCTCGAGGTCCGTTCCAGCATGTCGATAGCTGTTGCTCTTCGAAGAACCCCACTTGTACATCTTATCTATAGACTGACAGATGGAGGTCCAACGTTGGTCACTGCGATCTCCTGCTCTGTGAAAATCATCTACGTGACCAGCTACAAAACCAAGAGGTTTGAAGGGACAGTCAGAACGAGGTGTATTCTCATCCTTCACCAGCCAAAGCCAAAAACAGCTATCACCTTTGATTGTAGTGGCACCTAAAGACTTCATCGAACTATCAACATTCATCCACAGGTTTCTCGGAGCTGTGGTGCTACCATAGAAGTTCTTCAATATGCGAAGGACATGTTGACGTGGAACATGTAGAGCATCTTTCAACTCATCAACGCCAGATGTCCAAAGGCGTTTTTCTTCTTCAGAAGGAAGAGTTTGAAGGAAGGCTGTGCTCATGTCAATGCCCTCTATGTCCCAATCCATTTGCATTACCAACTGATAACTCAAGTGGCGAGTCAACAAGGCTTGAACGGGGGCAGCTGTGCGATGACCATCACTCAACAAGTCAGGGTGCTCAAAGCCCAAAAGCACTATCCGTGCCTTGGCCTTGAATCGGCCATCAGCAGTCAGTGTGGTACCCGTGGGATCTCGGGCTACCTCTGCCTGGGCCTCACTGAGAGACTCATCTGGAGTCGGTTTCCAAGTAAGAACCCATCTACACCTCATGATTCTGCCACTGTTGAACGCTTCTTGAAGCTCCTGAGTATCCTTACATTTCCTTACAGCACAGTTGGAGAGGAAACTATTGACTTCCTTCGTCTTTGCACGAGCAAAGAGAGTGCGATGAGCAGCAGAAAGCTTCTCCAATTTCACTTCACAATCTCTCATTTTCTGCGCCAAGAAAAGACTAGGATGTTTGACCAAAGATTCTCTTTCTCTTTGTGAACTACATGTGATGTCGATGTGCATCACAAAGGCTTCTTCTACCATCTCTAAGGCCATAAAAAGAGACTCATCTTCCTCATGCTTTGGTCGTTTTGCGTCAGGTTCTTCAGGAGGGTTTAAGGATGCCTTTGAAGTTGCTTCAGACTTCAGAGGTTGATCAGACTCATAACGTTCAGCCATTGACGGAACACCACTGCCCAGCCCATCATTCCCAGTCTCCTCATCTGGCTCTGCAGCCGGCGCCAAAGACGGCGAATAGTCGTTCGAAGGCGAAGGCTCTGCAGCAGCATCATCGGCAGCGCTCGGCGGCTCCGCAGCTGAAGCAGCCGTCGATGGACCAGGAGCTGATCTCTTGAACCTGTGGCGGTGAGTTGGCAAAGGCCAGTTGGGTTGAATGGTACTGCCATCAGGTTCCACAGGTAGATGAGGGAACTCTTCTTCTTCAGACATGGGCTCTTCGGCGGTTATGTCAATGTATGAACGTCGAGGAAGCATATCAGCTAGAGTCCGCCAATGTGCAGGATTCTCAGGTTGATGAAGTTCATAGTCCAATCTTTCTCTTTCTGTTACTCTTCGAACTGAATGTACGCTACAACGATGAAGGGAACCAGCTATGATGACCCAGACGATGTGTCTCCTATCATCTCCTGGACGTTGACCTTGGACGATTTCATGAAACACAACACGACCTGGACCCAACCATTGAGCTTTCCCAGTTTTACGAAGACCACCTCGATTACCACCGTCTGTAGAATACTTTCTCCAGATTTTCACCAGCTCAGTAGGACCAAAGATTTGCAGCGGTTGTCGAACCTTGGAGTTCTTGAGTTTGTTGAGAACTACTTGGGCTCGAGTCTTCCGAGCTACTTCTTCTGCAAACTGACGATTTGCCAAGAGCTGAACAAAATCGGGACCTGTGGACTCGGGCATCACCTGAGACATGCTACGTTCATCTTCCTCTGAGAAGGTAAACTGTCGTCCATACACCCACTGATGTGGCGAGTATCCCTGCACCACTTCAGTCGCATTGAGGGAGTGCAAAGCCAAGGACAACAAAGAGGAAGGTGAAAGAGCTGGAAAGGAAAGGAAAAGCTTGTTGGCTACTATCTTGACTTCCTGACAACACCGTTCCATCAAACCATGGCACCAACTTTCCTTGACAGGAGGGGGTTCCACTCGGATGTTGAGGTCCGAAAGGACAGTGCGAACCATTTGTCCCACCATAGTCTTTGCATTGTCGGGTACCAGGATATTCATTTTGGGTTTATCAGAAATCCAGCAGCGAAACAAGGCATCCAAGATCTCTTGAGAATTCTCGGTCTCTTGCTTGTAGAGATCAGTTTCTCGGAGGATAGTTCCAGCTTTGAAGTGGGTGGCATAGTCCATCATCAACAACAACTTGTACTTCTTGGGGTGATCTGGAGGTGTCCAATCCGTAGTATCCATACCAACAGTATCCCAAGCTACTGGCAAAGGACGCAATGATGCTGGGGGCACCTTTCCACTCGAATCACCACCAAGTTTCACAGCTGCGCAGTCATCACATTTGAGACGAAAAGCAGCTTGAACTCGCCAACGTTCCTTGCCTGCTTCGCGGACAATTCGGGCAAGGTTATAGTTGTTGGGGTGGCCGGCTGCTTTGTGAAACTTCAGCAGCTGTCTATCCCATAGTTTACGTTCTTCTTCATTGGGCTCATCATCATCTGTTTCAAGAGGCATAGCATCCAGTTGCAACATGACGAACTGCTCTTCGTGGGAAAGATGTTGAACAACGGGATCATGAAGTCTATCCAGCCATTTGTCTGGGTACAACTCGGCTCTCCAGAATTGGGCGATGGACTTCACCATGCGCCATGGATAATATGCAGACCTATTGGTATCTACTCCTTGAACAGGTTCGTGTTGATGGTTGCCAGTACACGTACGATTTCGATACACATCAAAGAAATGCCGTGAGGAAGTACCAATAGTCCATTGCTTACGAAGAGGTAGACCATGATGTGAAAGCATTCCATAGCGACACCCATCTATCCTGCTAAAGAGCCATTCCTTGTCCACATTCAGCATGACCTGGGAGAGATGCTGAATCCATGGTTCTGACCATCCATAACATCTAGTCGGCCATTCCCAGAAGATCTCAACTGAGGGATCAAGTTGAAGAACCCGTTGGATGAAAGGAACCAAGTGCCGAAACATTGCCCTCTCACGTCGCCGATACTTTTCCAGCAATGCTCTCTCTTCCACAGAGCGGTAGTTGAGAGATGTGAAAGGACACCAGTAAGTGCACCGTGAAGAGATCCATATCCTTCGGGGTCTTTCTTTCACAAACTTGTTCCATAACCGATCATAGGTATCAGGGCGATATAGGTCATATTCTTGATGAAGATTGATTCGGGAACCTTTGAGCCCTTCTGAGTGCACTGCTTGCGTCAGCCAAGAGTCAGGCGCACAGAACACTTCCCACACATCAACATGACTGGGTGCTCTCAAAACAGACCGAAGATCACCTTGAGCTGTCAAGAGAAGCATGCTCATCATCGTGACAAGTGCCTGGCAGATCCTCCACGGAACTGTGCTGGGAGAAGATGTGACCGAAGCACTAACCAAACCTTCCATCTCGGAATTGGTTGAAACAAAACTTGACCCTTTGGATGGCTTGACCTTTCTTGATCTACCACCACTACGTTGCTTGCACATCTTAGCCTCAGTGTACTTCAAAAACTCAAACTCGGTTGAAAGGCAATCACCAGGCGCATTGTTGTCCTGAGGATCCAAACTATCACCAAGGAGCAAAGACTGAGACTGCTCAAGGGGATGCACTGAATTGCTAGCCTCACATGCCGGGAGCGGCTCAGAGAACTGGACCTTCTTCGTGACCTGTTCAATCTGAACATCGGGCATGGAAGTACCCAAAGCATTGGGTGGCTCCATCACGGATCGAGGACCTGAATCTCGTCCTCGTCGTCCTCCAACACCTCCACTGGATTCATGCGTTCCTGAGCACGCTTGGTCACTTCCAAGAGTTCCTCCGGAGTCAGGTGCTGAAGGATCTGCTCTGCCTTGTTCACTGAGGACGAGGCTTTGTCGCTGGGTTCCATCTTTGGGTTGGCCATCAAGAGCATGAGGTTGGACTTGGCATTCTTGTGCTCCATTTCCAAGAGGTTCACCTGGGTTCGATGGAGCTCGATCTTGTTCTCCAGTTCGATCAACTGGTAAGCCTTCTCGACAAGCTCGTGATTGGGTTTCATCTCTGGGTTCAAGTGAGCTTGCAAAAGCTTGAGCGCTTTCTTCACAAACATGGGATCCTTGCGCACAATGGTGCCCGCTGGCGCACCCTGTCGAGGAGTGTACTCCATTCTCAGCGCGCAGACACTGCACTTCACCCAAGCCCCATAGCCGTTGCTGGCACTGATGGAGGGCACATGTTTGCCTTTGCACGGCCAGCAAGATGTCTCTGACCTGGGGTCCATCTGATCGTGGGAGATCTTTCTCTCGTGATCCAGTGGCACAGACTTGGCACTCTCCTTGGCGGCTTTCTTGGCCATGATGGGAATCAGCACAAGGAGGGAAAGACGAATTCGATGATGCTTCAGCCAGAAGAGCTGAGGACATCGTTCTTCGTCTTGACATCAACAATTGGAATCCTTTGCTCATAGGACCAGAAGACAAGCAGTCTGAATTGAATCCCAACGAGTTCTCTTTCTCGATGGGTTTCGTGGGCTCCGTTTTGGGATCCTTATTTGGGGCGTTTTCGGATTCACAAGGAGGATCATCATGGCCCATCATCGCCAATTCATACCACTCATCATTCCATCCATCATCCCAACCCGAGTCGGCCTGCACATGGTAGGCCAAGGACATCATGGAACTCGAAGATACCTGGGACGAAGGGACGGAAACATCAAACAGGTACTTGGAGATATCAACCAAGAAGTGTCCTTTGGCATTCTTGTTCATCACAAAGGGTTTGGACTCTGGATCAGCTCCGTGATAGGCACAGCCGTCAGAGAAGTCAAGCACCAAACCCACATGAGAAAGATAATCCATACCCACCAAGATTGGCGCTAACATGTTCTCCTTGAAATCCTTCTGATAGTACTCGTCGGGATTGGGAAGAGCAAACACTTGAAAAGATCGATCGGGATTCTTGGAGGATGTGATCACCACATGATACAAGGCTTGACCCCAACGTCCACTGCCATATCGAAAGAATGGTCGCTTAGAAGTATTCAAGGACACCCCCAATTGAGCATCACACTTGCGAAGGCTGGAGATCAATTTCTTCACCGAAGCTTCCGGACCAGCTGAAGCAGTTGCTCCACAATCCAACATGCCACAACCCTCAGGAATAACAGAGGAACAGGTAGGCTCCGATGAAGCATACAACTCCAGAGGATACAAGGTGGATTCCATCATGGAAAAATCGAGGCCATATACATTGACGGATGACTTGCCCTTGCCCTTGTTAAAGCCCTTCTTGCCCTTCTGAAACAACATCATGTCAGGTGAAATCCATTCGGAACCATCATCCCAATATGTAGTAAACTGATCCTTGGACTTTCCCTGTTTACCTTTCCCCTTGCCTTTCAGGAGATATGCTTCAAGTTCTGCTTGTGAGAGAAGCTTGCCAGAACCCTTTCGAAAGGAAGGATGTTGTCTATCTGGGCAATCTCGCGCTAAATGGGGACCCTTGCAAAGAAAGCATCGAATACCACCGGAACCCTTACCGACATGCTGCCCAAAGCCACGATCGCGCCTAAGCGCGGCAGTAGCTTGCTGCGCTTGGCTCCAAGTGCGCTTTGCTTCAAGCGCCAAGGCTTCAGCAGCCCTCTCAGCCTCCACAGCTTCCAAGACTGCAGGATCGTCCTCAGTCGCAGCAGGTGGATCAGAGATGTCAGGATTCTGTGGCGTCTCCCATGAAGCAAAGGACTCATACCAGGGGTCGGAGCTCCAGGCATCGTGACTCCAGTCATCACGCCATGCAGTCATGTGATCATACCATGGATCCATCTCAGTCCAATTCTGTGAGAAGCTGGGGTGACTCATGCGCATTTGACTACCACCAACTTGCTCATCCCACAAAGTCTGAAGTGCTTCAGCAATCGCATGATAATCCAGTTTGTTACCAGTGCTAGCTAAGATATCTCGCCACTCATCAGCAGACAGACTTGCAGCCACCAGCAACCTCCAACCACGCAGCACGTCCAAGATGAACGTGTCAAGTGGTCCTAGCGTGCGAGACACTGGACCCAAATGTGTACCACGTGTTGGGGACCATGGATCATCAGCTCGGCGACGGTGCGGTGAAGCACCCGGAGAACCACCACCATCAGACCCTTGGGGTACTCGAGAATAGCCATTGTCACCTTGAGGGGGACGTACTTCACCACCATCATCCATACCATCACCTTGTTGGGGTTCACCATCAGCACCTTCTTCTTCGGGGGTTGCCAATTACGCCATCGAGCCCAATCATGTCTATAACCACCATCTGAACCAGTGGAAAAGGCAATCTCTGGAAGATCAAAAGCACGTTGAGCAGGACTAATACCATCTCGATCATCTTTCAGCTCCAAGAGTGCTTCTTGAAATTCTTCAAAGCCAAGAGTTTCTCTGACCAGAAATTGGGAAATTGACTCACCAGGCTTACGACGGAAATTGAAGTACTCATTCATGATAGCTGCAGCATTCGGAAGTGATCTACGTACCAATGGTGAAGCAGCCAGTCTACGTAGCATGACCATGACACCTTCTTCACCTTCAAAATCCGCTCTATGCCATGACATGGAAAGAAGACGTGCAGGACCAGAAAGTTTCGAGATCAACTTCGCAGCAGCATATCGTCTTTGATTACTCTTTGTGCCAGAAAGAAACCAACCAACCTCTTCTGTATATCTACGCCATGTGCGTGGATTGCCATCCCATGAAGGAACCGTATGCGATTTCTCATCCAGCGAAGCCATGCAGAGCAACCAAGGCTCCGCTACCAGTGCAACTTGTGTTGCACTGGCAGCCAGATGTTTGCAGTCGAGACGCTCTATTCACCAAGATGCTAAAGAACTGCTACACCAGTTATGCCAGCACACACAAGGAATCAGCCGCCGCTGCAGCTATGCGATCAGCGCACCATGGCGCTATGGTTTTTCACCAGCGAAGCCCTGTGCGGATCAAGGGGCCCCTGGGCCAAGATGCGACACGGACGGCGTTCGTGAACTCACCTGAGAGAAGCAGAAGGAAACAGCTGTTGTGACATGTGGTTACTGAGTTGATCACTCGCAGAATCCCATCCAGACTTTGCTTCCACTGGAGCTTTCAGGCGATCGCAGTTTGGAGAGATGTTGTCACAAGTACAGAAGGTGCGGATTCCAAGAGTCCAAACACTGTCAACTGAAAGTCTACAGAGCTTCTGAACATTTTTGAATGGTGAACTTCTCTTGACTCTCATTGGCAGACCGCACAATCATGCAATCTACAGCATAGGAGGTTGTGGGATCGAATGTGAAGCAGGTCTATGTTCCATATGAGTTCCATGTTGGGTTTGTTCAAACATGTTCAAAACAGCAGTTGGTTCATTTGTCAGGCCGGCAGCGATGCTTGCTTGATGGAGGCTTCCAAGTCCAGGGCAGCCAGAAATTGATGGATGTTTGAACATTGTTTTCCCATGCTTTCCTTCTGGAAAATATGTGCATTGTCCACTGCCCAAAGTTTTACCCTCAAAGCACCCTTTTTGAGTAATGCGCTGTTAGAATACTTTTTCTTGATGTAAAAGGTATCTAATTGGTGTTTTTATGTAAGGACGTGGAGAATGGAGGCTGATGACTCATGAATGCTTGGGCGTCGAGAAAAAGTATCAAGGATTTGATGAACCCACCGGCAAAGTCAATGCACCTGCGATGTGGTCGCATTCGTGTAGAACAGCTCTTGCATGTTCTTATTGGTTGGCTTCGTTCAACCATGACTTCGCCCAAAGTGAACCATCAAGGAGTTGACCTGGCTGTAGGAAGTCGTTTAGTGGACCCTATGCCTATCTATGCCCAATGCTTCCAGTTACCATGAGGTAACCAACCCCAGTTACAACGAGCTGGTAGAAACCAGCTGGTTACCTACTCTTTCATGGTAACTGGAAGCACTCCCGGGGAGCTTCGGGAGTGTTGCATCCAGCAGTGGAATACAGTGGAAGGGATGATTTCGCTCGCCCAGGCTGAGGCGGAGGCCGCTGAACAATGGGTCCGTTGTTTCGTTGGTTTTTCTCCGAAGGGTGCGTCAACGGTGGTAACCATCCCGAAATGATCATCATCAATGCAGTAACCAACCAGCTATGGAGGTTCAGTCATAGGGTAAGCGGGTGACCAACCAGCTCTGGGGGTACATCAACCAGCTATGGTCTTGAATACGTTTACGGTACTGCTTTGATAAGGTACTTTTTTGCATCATGTTACCCATCATAACTCCAGTATAAATCCAACATCTTTCCATCATCTTTCCATTGATGAAATTGTTGGATTTCGCTGGAATTTTGTTGGACTTTTGTTGGAATCGTGTGGGAATTGTGTTGGAATTTTGTTGGATTTGTGTTGGATTTTTGTTGGAATTGTGCTGGAATTGCAATATGTTGAAAGTTGGTTGGAATTGTGGAGGATTTTGGTTGGAATTTTGCTGGAATTGTGTTGGAATTTTGTTGGAATTGTGTTGGATTTTTGTTGGAATTGTGTTGGAATTATGTTGGAATGATGCTGGAATTATCTTGGAATCATGTCTGAATTATGTTGAAATTGTGTTGGAATTTAGTAGGAGTGAGCTATGTTATAAAAGCACCCTATCAAAGGACTACTATAAATGTCAGTTTGATATGGGGAGTACATCAATGGACAAGTCATGGACAAGTCCACGAGAACAGAAGCATAGCAACGCCAGCAACGCCAGCTCTCAGGAAGTGAAGGATGCTGGGGCCCAAAACTGGAGAGTTGTGGCGCGTCGAAGGGAAGCATGACCCTTTGCGGTCTTTAGATACAATTTTGCAAATTACAGGTCTTTTACAGTCCATGACCCTAGGTGCTAGATGGTACTGAATGGTAAGATGGCGCTATCTATAGTACCTGTTTGCAGTTTTTTTCGGAAATGTCGGAGCCGCACCTGTTTGCCCGCCTTGATGCTGGGGAGAGCCCGAAATATCTGAACCCCAAGCACTTTTACTCGTACAACAGAAACTTATACAACATGACCCCCAAATCATCCATTCTCAGCCACTTATATACAGTCATAAACCATCCATTTTGGAGGTCCTCTATGGCTTGAGAAACACCCACATAAACATTGTAACATCATTGTTGACATGTTCATAGGCTGGATGATAGTTTTCATCACCACGGATCACTGAGGCTCATGGCCCTCATTGCCTCTATGCATCAATGTCGGATGAGGCATTCACTTTGAGCTCAACAAAGGCAAACCTCTCTCTTAACTTATAAGCCAAGTGTGGACTTCCCAAAAGTATCAGGAGAACTGTTTAGCTTTTCAGCTCCTGCATTTGTTGTGCAGCCTTGCTGTCCACACTCTTT
>VSDK01029945.1:143793-197514 GCA_009767595.1 Symbiodinium kawagutii
ACTCTTTCTCACTTGTTTTCAATACAATTTTCAACAACTTCATGGAAGTGGAAGGCAGAGAATGGAACGACTCGCTCCAAATCATCTTGTTTTGACTTGAAAACAAAACCTGGAACATCCTCGCACCGCGTCGCAAAGAGGAAGCACTATCCGAAGTGGAGTCAGAACGGCAGCCAGAGAACCCAATTTTCCATCAGCACTGCAGAATGGACGGCTGGGGACAGAGGTTCTGCCGTTGGCACTGATTCATGTGCGTCACCATGTGCGTCACCATGTGGGTCACCTTGTGGGCCAAGGCTGCGACTGAACCCTGGCTCCATCTCCAGCACAATTTGTGTGCCGGTATGCCCAGGCTGAAAGTTGATAGGACCTGCATAGGATTCATGCTATACAGTAAGCATATGCTAAGCATATGCTAAGCATATGCTAAGCAATATGCTACAAAGATTTGCTGCGCATGGCAATGCTTCATCCTCCCGTCTCATGGTGGAGGTCATATCCGCAGCGCATGGCAGAGTATATCGATGTAGCTCCATCCAACTCTTAAGCAGGGTGAAATCAGCCATTTTCGGCAACTCTATTTCTGGTCCTGAGGTCAGTGCTGGTCTACGACGTCTTGGGTTTTGTTGTATGCTTCCAATGGGGTGCGCAATCGACTGATTTGCACGTGACATCTTTGATCTCAGTAGTAAAATGTCATCTTTGATGCGCTCGACAGCGTTGCGCCGTTGCGAGCCATGCCAGGTATGCTTATGGTTCGCGGCTATTCAGTCCTGTTTGGTCACCTTGCTGCGAGGTCTTAGCCTCAGTTGGATCAACTGACATCACTCCTCCTGCGACAGGTCGTGGCAGTTTTTGACTGTACTGCCTGGACGTGGTTGAGGCACGTCGCTTTTTACATTAGCTCCTGCCTCATCTATGCATCAGTCTGGAGCTTATGATTCTCGGGCTTTTTTTTGCAGTAATTTGTGCACTTTGATGAGTTGAAGACGGAATCGATAGACGACTCGCATGGTGCGCCTGTGGATGCGCCCTGTGTTCAGAGATGATTCGACAGTTGCAGTGACTCCAACATGTCTAAGGGTGTGGTAGTCGCGATCAGCCGCCGGGAGTCCCAGGGGCGGAACAGGTTTGTCCTGGGGTGGATGGAAGAAAAGGTCTGTGACAATGGTTTGCTTGCTTGTTTGTTTGCTTGTCTGTTTCGCCACCAAGGCATTGTTTTTTGCTTATTCCCCTCGGCTGATGAGCGCAAGATCGCAGAGGCCCTGCTGATTGTGAGATATTGTGAGTGTCATTGATGTTTGATTCCACAACATCATTAACGAACCATCGCTGGCCGTCAAGAAGCAGTATCATACCAATGATCATTACTAAGCGGATGACAGGCCTCGATGCAGGACAGGGCCTTTGGCAGGCAAGGGTGCAGGGCTACCCTGCTGTGGCACCTGATGGGAGTGTGAATGCTGGTTGATGATGGTTGATGATGCTTCGTCATGGGATATCATATACTCGTGTTGCCTACTTTTGAGATTTTTGAGTAATGACTTTGCGGACTGATTAGAGTTTTAAATTCAGATAGCACCAGCTCGTGTCAAATCACAACTCAGTCTGTGCCTCCTTTCTTGACAAATCTCCACCGAAACCCACAACCTTCAAAACTGCACCAGGCTGGCAGAGTTTTGGAGAAGCACACCTCCGAACTCAGAGTCCCAGGTCCAGGTGGGGTGGGAGTCTCAGAGTCCCAGGTCCAGGTGGGGTGGGAGTCCCAGAGGCTTCGAACTGCAGACTTTGTATCAGTAAGCAATGACAGCACCTGTTTTTAGGAAAGGGGCTTGCAACAACGACAGTTTGCATTTCTTCCAATGGTTTGAAGATGTTTGAAGACCCAGGGCTGTTCAGCCATCAAACGTGTCCACAGAAAGTCATGCAATGAACCTGCAATGGAGCGATGCCAGGAACTCTGCGAAAACCTGACTCCCAAACCTGAGGCTTGAAGTGTCATTCAGAATAGCCCAGATCAGGCTAGCCTTCAACAAGTTTCTATCTCATGTCTCGCATGCAAAGTATTTTGCAATGCCAAAAGTTCTGGTTTGTACAAAGAGTTTGCCAAGGAGAAAGGCCAAGAGGTGGTCACTTGGACCAGCTTTGCTTCCCGCTTTGGATCTTTCTAGAAACCCTCAGTGCCGTTTATGTGCCACCAGTGAAACGAGTCAGCCACATCGAAGAATTCTATTTTGTGATGCAATGATTCAACATTGTCCGCCTACCATTCTGAACTATTCCATTTTCATCTTTTGACCTTCCCAAGACATTGTCGGAGTTTCTGCAAAGATCCACAAGCTGCTAGAAAAATACTAAGTTTCACCTTATGACAATTAGTTGCCAGTGGCGCAACATTGCAAGCTTCAAAAGCTTGGAATGTGGAATCGAGTTCGAAGCTGGCTACCATGCACATAGACGCGGTCAACCAGAAGCAGCAGCTGCGATGAAAACAACAGCATGGAGCGCTCGTGACGGCTCCCTGTCATTCCTGCACCATGTGTAGCTTTTCTTGAAACGTCATTTATAGCATTCCTCTTTTCCCATTTGATCAACTACTTGAAGCGTCCCGAACCATGCTCCACAGGACTACGTTGTCAGATTTCATTCTTTGCCGTTTTTAGGTGAATTTCGTATTTTTAGTGCTATCTTTAGACACTAGAGTTGCCATGTATTTGTAAGGACATTGTTCTGTGTAGGAAATGTTAATGTATGAATGTTTCTAGCCATGAAAGTCTGCAGAAGCTTCGCTGAAAGGTTTCTTTTATCGAAGCTTGGCGGAATTGATGCATGATTGTATCTAACCAGTTGTCATCCAACCGTGCAAACGCACTGAATTGAAGAGGTGAAATATATACTGACCTGGTTGCAGCACTTGCTTAAATATTTGGACAACCATTTAGAGTGTTGTGTGCAACATCGTGTTTCAGCATAAGATTATAAAATTTCTGGCATCTTATTCGGATCGTAATACGTACATCTTTTACATCTGTCTTTTACATATATCTTATACATGCATATTATACATGTACACCGTACACCTATATGTATATGTACATGTACATGTACATGTACATGTACATGTACATGTATATGTATATGTATATGTATATGTATATGTATATGTATATGTATATGTATATGTATATGTATATGTATATGTATATGTATATATATGTATATGTATATGTATGTATCTTATACATATATCATATACGTATATATTATACATGTATATCTTATACATATACCATACACGTATATATCATACATGTATATCTTATACACATGTATGTCTATTTTATACATATATCTCATACATATCTCTTACATACATCTTATACATATACTTTTATAGATATATCTTATATGCATATCTTATACATATATCCTTTACATACATCATAAACCTGGTACTTGAACATCTTTCATGGTAATTCGGGTTGATATACTACTTGGACGTACTTGGAAGCTAAAGTGATTCAAAAAGGTACGGGATCTAATGCCGAAGCTCCCCGGCAGTTGGGAGTTACGCATGAATCTTGTCCTAGCAGGTGCACAGCTCCCCTGGAAACCTCGCAGAAGCTCGCGGAAGAATGTCCCGAAAGTCACCTCCCGGAAGCAACCCAAAGCGGAAGCTGTGTGGAAATTTCGGCAGGTGCTGGAATGTCCACTCAGATAAAGAAAAAAACGCGAATAACATGTTGCAATTTTCAAGCTCTGATTCCTGACTCCATGGTTCGCAAGCTGCAGACCACAGCCTGGGATGGTTCAGAAAATCTGATCTACGCTCTTTTCAAAATCAGCACAGAAAACGAGCTTGAACAAGACATGATACAACTGCGTCGAGCTATCGAACTGAAGCTGCCAACCCTCAATTTTTTCATCCTTTGGCCTTGACTCCTCACGGAGGTTGTCGCGTTCCTATTTCCCTAAGTTTGTTTGACTTTGGGGGGAGACTGAATACATTTTAATACATCTTAATACGCCTGCAGTGTTTTTGAGCTGGGGAACCCAGGCCAGAGATAGTCGGGCAAACGCGGTCTCATTTTAGGAGGAATTGTAAGTTGGTCAATTATGATAATCTTTCAAGAGCAGTTTCCTTGAAATTGCATGTCCCTACTGCAGAGCGGACCCTGACCAACAGGACGTTTGCAAATGCAACACGTCCATGACTCGGACTAGTTGTTTCAAACATCGTCAAAGACAGGATCAAAGGATCAAAGATGCCCTCCGAAGCTAGATCCAATGTATCAAACCGTTTGAATGGGCTAAAGATGCAATGCAGCACGGATTTCCCGAACTGACGAAGGTCTTTTGCCCTTTTGGAGGTAGCAACCATGGCCAAGGGTTGTTGACAATCGCACTAGTAGCTTTGAACAGAAGAAATTCATCAAAGACTACCTCATCCTCTCCAAAAGTGTATGGAAATCTTCCAGATTTGTGCCGGAATTCAAAACGGTAGCAGTGTAGCACCTTGTGACCTTGTTGCACTTCTAAGCTTGAAAAAGATTTCTATCGGCTCAAAGACAAGATATCAATCAAACTGCTATGAGTTGGCAATTTAAGAAGTACTTTGGATTCTCTGGCGCTCTTGTTTCTGAGAGGTTGTAGAAGAGTATCCCTTTGATCATAGGAACAGCCCTGCAAGTCTCACTTGCGGTGAAGCGGATCTAAGACCAAGATTAGCCAGAAGGGACTGCCAAGCACTATCCAAATCAAATCAATTTCTACTTCTAACGCAAGTTACATTCCGACGGTACGTACGCCTTGCGCGCTGATTGGTGAGGCACGCCGATGTTGCTGTTGCAGGGTCAAACTCCAACCCTGTAGTTCTCTCATGGTTCACGCTGTTGAAGTGCCATTGATTGTCAGCTACTGGTGCGTTGATGCACCGACGCACACTGTGGTGCACACGCGATAATTCCAAGAAAGACTGGAGAAGTTGCGAAATTGGAGCTCCAGACTACTGTTCTGGTTTTGACTTGCAGGCTTGGCAGCATGTCCTTGCCTGAGAAAAAACGACCCACCAGTCTATGACCAGTGGAAAGCTTCAAATTCTTTACCGAGTGCTGTATTTTGCCAATATCGCTTTGCATTCTGCTCTTTTACATGCAGCTCCTTGAACAACATTGTTTTGCGTCATATATCTTCTGTTTATCTACTGTACATAGCATACAATTTTACTTACACCCGCACTCCTCCAAAGTTATTGATCTTGAGCAATGCATTCTACTGAGCTGCTGTGACCCATGGTATCTCGGCATCCGTTCCACCTGTGACAGTTAGTAGCAGAGCCTTATCATTATTCCTCTCGAATGTGGCTGTACAGGGGACAGGCACCACCTGTGGCTCTCAGGTCCTACACTACCATGGATAGGTACGGGGACGTGAAGCACATCTACGCACCGCCCAAAGCCAACCAGACGCTTCCTCAGCTACGTGAGAAAAGTAATAGTGGTTTGATAATGAGCAAACTGTTAGTGATTAAGTAATAGTGCTTTGATAGTGGTCAACCCTGGTTAATCATGCGAGGACATTTCATGCAAGTTCTGAGCCCTTTGATGCACCTGACATACTGAAATCTCCGCCCACGGACAACTACGGTGCATCTATGATATGTTGGAGGCTCTTCACTCTTAATTTTGTATGTTTTGCTAATTATCTGCAGTTCCTTGTTTCTCGTTCGCAAAAAAGTAGCACTTTGGACTGAACCAAGGTATGTGAAAGGAATTTGGTGGCCTGACTTTGGTTCTTGACTTAGTTGCATTTGCTGGTGTTGAGACGTTGAGACATTAATGCCTGGTTGCCCAAACTCCTGTGTCCATTCTCAGGCAGCAACCATGATTCCATTTGACAATTGTTGACTGTGTTCGTGCTCATACGTTTTTTGTCCATTCCGTCCATTCATGCCAAAAATTGCCGTGCCTTGCGGTGCCTGCCTGATGCCTATGATGCTTATGACATGTCGCTTTGGTCAGGTCCCATGACCATCGAATTTTCAGATCAGTCGGGGGCCCAAAATGCAGATAGCTCTGCTTTCAGGTCGGCACGATCTGAATTCTGGGCTATTTTTTCCAAGTTGTAGGAGTTGGGGTGTTTGCTCGTTAGAAAGTACCATGGCCACGATGTGAAAGCGTGAGCCGCTGCAGTCCTCCTCCTCTTGGGCTTTTCCTGCAGCTGGGTTTTTGTTCCAGCACCTCTTCATGAGGCACCTGTTGCTGCAGGAGCCTTGCGCATGCTGGCTGCTGCGCCCGCGGGCAAGAACGATGATGCTGCAGAGGTGTTTTCTGAAAATTTTACCCTCTCTTGAAGGATCCTGAAGGATTGCGAAGGATTCTGAAGGAGACAAGCGTCCAACTAAGAAGCCCGTGGTAGCGATGCGCACGATGTTTGTGATGGGCACTGCGATGGACGGCGAAGCTTTGAAGTAGGGTGAGCTGGTGCATGCCAGAGCCATTGGCAAGATGGACTCCAATCTTGGTCTAGTTCGCTGGACGATTACATTGCCCTCAATTCTGGCAATGGAGCCTATGAGGCTTTGCCTTTCGAGGACGTCGTAAAACATCCCAGCGCAAAGTGGCACGCTGTGAGGGCATTTGAGGCCCCCATCGTGCTGTGGCCTTGAGGAGCCTGCTCGGCTCCACCTTTCAAAAAGCCCATTTTGGGCGTGGTAGGCGTTGGTGTGCTTACATAAATTTATTTTTTGGTGCATTCGTTTCGCGACTTTTGTCACCTGCAGTTTTGATAGCGGTTGCCGGAAAAAAAACATATTGCAAGGTGATACATGTTCGATATGTTTTAATGCCTATATTCATTGAATGACATTTCTCTTTGTCATGTTTTTTTTTTTCCTCTCTCTCTCTCTCTCAATTTTTTTGCTGAAAAAAAAGCATATATGTATATATCAATATGTATATATGCTATGCATATCGCTTTTGCTATGCGCTCGGGCTTACGATGCGTTGGCATGCCTAGAAATACAGAATATACCACCAAACCATCCCTGCCTCCAAGGAACAAGATGCATCCGACGAACACCATCTTCGAGAATCAAATTGCCAAAAAGACTCCGTGGCAAAAACATGATTTGTCAAGGGCTCAGCGCAAGAACTCATGCATTCGTCCGATAAATAGACAGAAGGTGTCCCCTTTCGACATCTTTCGAAACTCTCTATAGCTGAGACCCTTCCAAATCGATGTATTAGTGGACAATCTGAATCTCCACTTACTGTTCTGGCATGCCCACTGTAGACGCTTCGGGAAAATTTATGTGCCACCCTGCGGTGGAACCCATGCTGTATCAGGATGGCTCGTCCTATGGGTCTTGCCCTCAGCTAAGTTTTTTTCCCTTCCAAATCGACAGCACGGGTGCCTTGTGCGGCAAGACAATGAAGTGACGTAAGCAGTCGCCAAATTGCCAGCTGCACGCGTCAATAACTTTCGGCGCGGACATGTATGAAAGGTGTCAAACAATTCAAAAGGGAGTGACGGAAGGATGAGTAGTTTCCCCTTGATTCCTACAAAGAGTTTGGAAACTACCAATTGGAGTACCAATTGGAGTTGAGAGGTTTCTCCACTTGGAGGTTGGGACACTCACCGCCACGGCTCAGGGCCCCATGTGAAAACGATGCCACAGTGCCAAGCCTCAGTGGGTCACTTCAAGCCTGCTAAGGTGACCGCTACACAGGTCACCTTCAAGCAGTGACAACAAGATTAACTTGAGAATCAACTCTGACTCTGCACCCTTGTTGAATGCACAAAGCGTTCGTTTGGATGTCAATGGTCAGTGCACTGAGAGGCAAGATTGTCTGAACGTGTTTGGACTTTATTGAACTCTGGCTACCGATTACCACTTCCAGCAAAAGATTTCCGTTGCAATGAGGTTTCGCAGACAGCCACCCACGGAAGCCCTTTGGAGTGCGGATTCCAAAACAGGTAG
Source organism: Symbiodinium kawagutii (assembly GCA_009767595.1). Lineage (NCBI taxonomy): Eukaryota > Dinophyceae > Suessiales > Symbiodiniaceae > Symbiodinium > Symbiodinium kawagutii. Next base: position 151,775 of record VSDK01029945.1, read on the forward strand.
ACCATCGTGGGCCAAAAGGCGTCCATTTTGTAGTGATATTGCAACACCTTTTTCGATTCCCTTTGGCTTGACCAGAACTCCGCAGAGTTGACAGGTCTGATCTCAGCTTAACGATCCTAGGTTCGACGATTATCCAGCCCTACAAGAGCTCTCGCCTCGGAACGTTTGACTTTCGATACTTGCTTGATCTCTCTGCAATCGGAAGAAGCATGCCCACCATTTTCTAAAGGTGGCGGGCGTGCAAAGGAAATTTTTGAAGGTGTACGGTGCTCAATCGACCGCCTTTGCCACTCAGATGCTTACAGCAGTAGCTTATGCTATGAGAGTCCGATAGTGCAAGCTATGGGTATGGCCCCAGAAGCTCCTATCACACAGCAACTATTGCGCAGAGTTTGCATTCATGATCTTAGATGTTCAGGCAAAAGGTCTTGGCAGAAAGGGACGACACCGTACTCTTCCGTACAAAGATTTTCTCAAAAACCGAGAATGAAGCAGTGGAGTTCAGGATTTTCATGGATTTTTTTTCTGGTCTTTGGAATCCTTTGGACTCCTCGGGGCTCCCTGGGACAGGCCCTGGGACTCCCGCAGTTTTCCATGTCAAGAGGATGGCTTGTCAAGGCCTGGCACCGGCGCGCCAATGAGTCGCAGCATCGACATGAAGAGGTGCCCCGAACAGCATGGGAATCCGGGAGCTGTTGAATTACACACAAACACATATAAAAATGCATAAAAGTATGAATAATTGATCCTTATTTATATGAATGTAAATACATAGATAAAATGTATATCAAGAGACAGATACATGTATATATATATATATACATATATATATATATATAATGACACACATGGAGGTCTCACCATGTTCAGGTGTGTTTGGCCTTTCTTGTTCAACTTCTTTGAGCATCTTTCAGCCTCATTTGTCCACTTGCTTGCTTCTCCGCGCAGGTTTGTCGATTTCTATGTTCTCCGTTCCTGCTTTGGTTGTCATTGTCATTATTCCATTCTATTCTACAATCATAGACTACTCGAGCTATCGTTCAACTTACAATTTAGAATTACCATTCAATTCATTCCATCCTCTTCTACTCATACTTTCCATGACGGTTGTTGTCAATATCTCTATCTTGGCACCCTAATCTGCAGCCTGGGGCCTCTCTGATCTTTGTCTTTGATGCAAGCAGGATTTACAGTATCCTACTGTGAGACTTACAACGGTGTACATCTGTGTACTCGTTTGAAGTATCTTCTTAGGAACCCTTTGCTACCCTCTGATACGTACCATGATATCTACTCATTTTCTGATCCATGCTTTTTGGGGGCATTGTTTAGGCCGGCTGTCGGATTGAAGATGAAACAGCAGTGGTAAGTTGGTGTTCGGCCAGGCCCTAGCCGAAACGATTGCGCAGAGGATGGGACTCGATGGGACAGCCGAGGATGTTTGGCAGCCAGTCCTCCTGCGGTCGAACAATGTCAAATAGAGTACATTGCTGTTTGGAATATCAGTTTGAGTTTGATTATACCTATTGGCTGCATTTTTGTTTCCATTTGTGGAACTGCAAGCGGGGACATGAAGCAGGAGCATGAGGCAACAAGAGCTATCAATGACGTTCAGGCAGGTGCTGCATTCAACCTGTCGTGTTGCCCACTACGTGTTCTGCAGTTTGGAAACGCCTTTCGGTGCAGATGCTAGAGTATGTCCACATGTCATAGAACATAAGCTGAAAGAAATCAACTCACAAGAACACTTGGCTGATAAGTCCAGAGCTGCTGGCTGCCGGCTGCCTCTTGAAAAGTGTTTCTTGAGGATCTGCGGATATTTGTACATCCGGCTTCTGTAGTTGATTGGTTGTTTCCTCACGAGCGGCTAGATGATTGCCACTGAATTTTGCTGACTTCAGTGCAATCATTGATACATCATAATGGTTTCATGTGATTTTTGTGATACTCTTTCCATCTTTTCATTCCTTAGTCCGGTCCATGTTAGCAGGAACCCCCAGGAAGGAAAGACCTGATTTTTCATCAGTCGCTGGCAGTCCACAGCGCTCAACGGCAAGATCTCTGTCGCGCCTTCCATCCGTTAGTTGGGGTGCCCGGAGGGCGGGTGGGGCACCTGGTGGAGATCAACTCATGAGCTTCAGCCCGCGTCTTTGGCCACGGTGGACCCCATAGGAAGCACATGGAAGCACTGGAACTCAATCCGCTGAGGCAGCATAGACGAGGCCAGGCTTCAGAGCAGTCTCTCACTGCCGGACATCTGACGCCTTGGGTCAATGATTTATGATGTTGGCTTAAAGTTGGACATCTCAAGAAATCTCAATGTATCGATTCAAACCGGACATTTCTTGAGATTCTTTCAGATGTCACGTTGCAGAGGTTCCTTGATTGCGTTTGTTTTCGTGCTGAATATCTTCGTGCTTTGTGCTTCGCCACAGCATTTCCCTTGTCGGCTTATTCCTACGAGCTTCAGCGTTCGTTGTAATCTGCGAGGCTCCTTCATGGGTAGCGGCGAGTACACTATGCAGCCGCCCGTAAGGAGCCCAAGGAGCATACTCTTAGGCGTTGGCAGAGTTACAACGAGCGGGGCATTTGTAGCAGTTTCAACTAGAAGCCAACGCAAGCCACGGCTTGCAGGGTACGTCAGGGGAAGCGAAAGTGCATTCGGTTGAATCACCTTTCATCCGTGATTTGATGCCGTAGGTTAGGCATTTAGTGTAGCTTAGGAGGCAATGAGAATCATGAAAAGCCACTGTTTGAACTGGAAAGCACTTTCTGGAAAGACAAAGCTTCAGAGCAAGAACAACATAGGTCCCTAAGCTTGTCTAAGTGAATTGGGAAGCAAAATCCCCATTTTGATATGGCGACTGCGTTCTTCAATCGGAGCCAATGCATTGTCGGGCATGAGTTCGGCGGAGTTGCACACGGCTAAAAGATGCTAAAAGTCTGCCATGTGGGTAAGGTTCGACGCGGCAGGGCTCAACGGCAATGCCCGGGGTCGTGGGGAGACCAAGCTTTGTTGTTTTGGACCTTGGCGTTTTGAACAGCGAGAAAGGTAATTTCTTGGTCTGGAGAAAGTGCAAGTTCTGAAGTGTGTAGAATGTCTTGTACATTCTTGGACTATCATTGCACAGCTTCACACAGCTTCAGGTGTGTACAAAGATGGTGCAAGCGAAGTAGGACTTGATCCAGAGCACAGCACTCAGGCGGTGTCAGGTCCAAGCAGCGGTCGAACAACAAACAGAAACAGCTCATAACAGCTCCACAATACGCCATGAACAATGCCACTTGCAGCAGTCAGATTTGTTTGCAGGCGCACACATTGATCTTGACACTCACAGCACCAATTCAGTCGCATGGATGATGACGATGCACATGAAGATGGCAGATCAATAGGAGCGTGGACTTGATCTACCCTTCAACATGCTGCCAATAGTGAGCGTGAGTGTGGCCGTTATCTACATTCCTATGTTACCATGTTTTTCCGGCTTCCATAGAGGTTGGTTGGCCATTTTTCTTGTTTTTGCAGAATCATCAACGCAGAGTTTCACAGATGAATTGCTTGGTTTGTCAAAGTTACTAGCCTGAAAGACCTGAGTGTAGCATTGGTTGCGGATGTCAAGTGCCCCAGCTCTAGTATAGGTCAGCAAAGTCATTAGTTAAAACCGGTGTTTGAGGTCTCCGTCTGCAAAGACCCTGGTGAGATCTCGATCACTCGTACTCTGAAATGCCGGTGTTGAGCTTGCAATAAGACAGCGGCAGCAGTGGCACAGCCGTCGGCATCTTTGGACCATTCGTTTCATTCGTTTCGTTCGTTCCGCACCATTTGTTGCTGCTCGAACGCAATTGGACCATGGTTTCAGCAAAGATGCAGGTGTGCATACGCAGGAAGAGTTGCAATATTTATACGTAGGTTTTTTCCGCTGCAGGACGTAGTCATTGTAGTTCGATTAGAGTGAACGGTGAACTTGCAGGCATGGATGCGATGATAGAGCTGCAAAACCTTGTTCTGATTCTGCCGTTGTCCAGACTATCCACTGTTCAGTAGCCTATGGATTTGTGGCATGGAAGTTCATGGAAATTCAATTGGTTGAGTGCACATCGGCACATCCATGGCTGTTTCAAGACTCCCTTTCTCGGCGAAGCCGATGAGAGGATGAAACCAAAGTTAGCTGCTGGTTCTCAGAGCGGTCGAGCCACTCTCGACACCTTAGCAGCTTCTGAATCAGAGCGTAGCAGTGTAGGTCTCTGGCGGCGCCTCGCTCGAAGTGAGTCGGCGTCAGATTTTCACGGTGACCGGACGCTGAGATGAAAAGACGTACGACGCCGAATCGATCGAAGGTTTGCTGAGGCGGACACGGTGGAAAATGAAGTGCATATCATCGTTAGGCCACTGTTTTCTTTGAAAGTTTAAGCTACCTGCTCCTCTAGAACACTAAATACTCGAGCCTCCTGTCCATTCGATAGGTGACTACACGATCTATAAGCATAAGTGACTAAGAATATAGCAACGTACATAATAATGTGTGTGCATATATATATATATATATACATATACACCAGGGTATGAATGTCCGGAGAAACTCATCAAATTGTAAAGTTTGTAAAGCCCATGATTTGGTATAGGTAACATGCTACACTTTTCAAAGGGAGCCTTTGTCTAGATTCTTCGATGCACAAGTCCACCGAAGCTGAACGGGAACCAAGGTAGCCCATAATATGAACAGCTTGAACATACTTCAGCAAAAACTCAAAAACTGTTTGTTTGTTCATGTTTACGATGCGCACCAAAGCACACAACCAGTCTCCTTGTTGCCTGACCCAGGGGATGGCTTCACCAGATGCGTCACCAACTGTCTGTGATTTGAGCTCAAATTCACACCAGACTGATGGATTTAAAGAGGAGTCCTTGATGCACTTACATTTTCCCATTCTTCATGTAAGGTGTGCTTGTGACATGTCTTCGTTGAGCCTTCAACTTTCAGATAAAGTCTCAAGAGCAGCATGATGCAGCCCACCATTGCAGAGATGCAGGAAAGCTTGGCAATTTCCAACAAGACATGGTCTTGGGCGAAACCGTTGTGCTGCCATGGCTTGAAACATACGGCCGCATTTTCGACGAGGGGCTTTGATCTCGATGACTACGTGCAGGCAAAGTGTCATGGGGCTTCATGCAGTGTATTCTTGTGCCACTTTGCATCTTGGCCCGCTCGTACCAATGGCTCGAACAGGGGGTAAACAACTTGTTGTCAAGATCATTTTGCCTCTGTGGGCTTATATCTCCTGATGTTGGGCCATCGGAGGGTTTGTACAGTACTCCAGGCTTTTGCACCAAGATGGGCCCGTGTTGGAGCGATGTTGGGTTGGGTTGACCTATTATGTCCCAGCGTTAGCCCCGTGTTGGCCCGTGTTGGCCTCATGTCCGCTCCAGGCTCCATGTTGACATATGGACCATATTGAGGACATGTTCCGCCGAAAGGTGACTATTTGAAAGACCTTAAAAGCAGAGAATTCCAGACCAGACATTTCCAGACAACCAAAGCTCCCCCCAAGCTACAAGCTGCACCACAAATCCTTTCTGGCCTCTGCAAGTTCCACGGACGAGCATCAACAAGGATGCAGCGTGTTTTCGATTCTCTTGACATGTTCATTTTGGAACAGCGGAGGGCGTAGGGGTGCCGCAACAGCTTGTTTGAAAGAATTGATCATGGAAAGGGTTTTCAGATCTACAGTTTCTACACCTTAAGGACTCCTATTTCCTTTCTGCTACTGATAGTTGAGAAAGCTGGGTTGCCACAAAATCAGACCATTGTGTCGGCAGAACTCCGCATAAAATCTTCCAGAGACTGTGTCCAGAGCCATTCACTTTGTGTGTAGGTGAACATTGGGCATGCCGAGCTTTCCGGAAGCCATAGATGCAGTGGCTAGCAAGGCTTGTGCTGCAATTTGTCCTTTTTTGACCGTCCTGAACACACGGAACAATTTCAGAAACATGTTTGGTCATTGGCGAAGTTCATTTTTGGACCCAGACATGTCCTTGGGATCTTCTGGGATCTGAGCCACCGCATCGGTACAAGCAAACAGGGTATCTCCTAAATTGATCTAAATTGCTTCAATGAAGTTTTTCGCACTCTTTGAAAAGCACATCAGAGTTGTTCTACCCACATCTGAGTTGCCAGCGAATTCGCCAAGAGAACCCCCGAAATGCGCCGGAAAACGTCCGCTGTCCAGGCACCCGATCGGCTCCCCCCCGGGGTTGCAGCTGACGGGTCGACGTTGACGTACGCTCACCTTGCAATCCACTCGACATCGGTCGCGAGAGGAGCGCTGGGACGAAGTGGGCTCGCCATGGTGGTTGCAGCTGACGGGTCGACGTTGACGTACGCTCACCTTGCAATCCACTCGACATCGGTCGCGAGAGGAGCGCTGGGACGAAGTGATGGATGGATCAGAGCTGCTGGGCTAAGCCTGGGCCATTATGGACCCCACTGTAGCTATTCCAAGCAGTGTTTCACAGTCGGCTGTGCATGTCCTTATGGTTCCTTCCCACACATCAGCAAGGGTTCTCGTGAAAATTCACATATGGGTGCTGGTTAAGGTGGGACTGCGGCTGAGCCATAGACCATCCAGATCGGGTGAATGGATCTAGTCATCACTGGCCATTGCTCACCACTTCCACTACTAACAAGCTAGTTGCCCTTTTCATACCAGCTATGAACTACTGAACCATGGTCAACCGCAATTGTGAAACTACAAAACAACTCATCAATAGTCATTTGCTGTTGATTCATTATCAGTTTACACAGCTGTTGTTCACAAACCATTCACTAACTATTAGTAACCATAACCGTTCACAATCAGTTATTAACCAAAATCAACCACTAGCCACAACTACATCCATAACCAGTATTAATCAATATCAATCAACTAGTCAGCAACCACTACTCATTAATCATGTACATCCATGTACCAACCAGGCTGTTTTTCGATCGCAAACTCCGCAGGCCTTCAGGCTTTAGGCGCAAAAGAGCTGCTGCTGAGCTACATGCCTCGAGGACGCGAGCAGTTGAAGTTGCTTGGAGTCGAAGGCAGTTGAAGTTGGGCCATGGATGGTTGCTTCGTTTGGCTAAAGTTGGTGAAGGTTGTGGGGGCTCGTGAACCATGCGCAGCAGCACCAAACTTTCCGATCATGTCTGACGAGAACATTTGCAGTCGAAACCATGGATGGTTGCATCAAACAGCAAGATGGCTATGGAGTTCATCATTGACTTATTGACATGTTCATTCTATAACGGATGTCCAAAAAGGATGTGCATTTTGCCATTTTTGGCCTATGTGTTTTTACTAGAACCACCGGTTTGGGAGGGCTGGAGGTCATCCCAGCGAAACTGTAAGGAACTCATCATTGGAATTCTGGAATTGCGGAAGAGATCCAAGTTTTGTCGGAAGTTTTCTTCCTGCAAATCACCGTTCCAGATGCGGTCAGGATGTGAGTGGTACATCCTGTACGTTGCCACATCCCGCCTTGGTGTTGCGTTGGCCCCTTGTCTGCACCACTCAGAGGGACCAGTGCGCGTTTTCCGGGAACAGGATGATGTCATCAGGGATCTCAGCTTCCGGTTGCCGTGATTTCAATGGAACCCCCAATAGAACTGCCATCAACTGCCACTTGCAACAAGTGATTGAGCAGGCGGCCATGCCAACTGGGCACCATGAACTACGAAATCTTCGATGGACACAGCTGATGGCATTGAAACCGCAGCTGGTGGTGGCACCTTGGCAGCGATTTGCCAAAGATTTTTGGAGTCACTGGCACCTGGTGGTTTCCCAGATTTGTTCCTATAAATCAAGATTTTTGGGGTCACAGTCAGCCCCAGGTTTCCCAGATCAGGCTGTCAGGTTCAGTGCGCCAGGTTGATGGAGACAGCTTGCCGACGGAGGTCTCCCTGCAGCCGGTTTCTGCTGTTCGACATCATAGACAGCCTGAAAAGCATACGTAAGCCTTTGGACACTCATGTTCCTGTTGTGACACAAAGAATTGAACTCTATTAAAATGTATAAACATTAGGAATACTATTCGCGAAGATAATTTGAACTTAGCAATAGTAGTCTCAAGATGAAGCTTCTGCTGACACGAGAAGAAGGTTTTGTTTGTGAGATGTTCCCTGCTTTGTCGTGCATTCCCCCGAAGGACAGACTGCAAAGAAATTGGGTTACAGTGTGAAAACACTTCTCCATGCGGAACCTGTTCAGTGAGCCATCTCTCGCTCTCTTCCCCTCCATTTGGAGGTAGATGTTCCTACACATTGTTTCAACGACATCTGGCAGATGGGAGCATTGATAGACCAGGAGCAGGGATGAGCACATTGCAGGGAACACAGACTTACAAGCTCAGGACCACTGATGGACCACAGGGGAACTGATGTAACAAACTTGCGAACATTTGTGAACAGACCCTAAATTACCAGTTTCTAGTGAAACTGTTGGGATGTTCACCCAACCATTTGTTGGTTGGTTAAACTCTTGACCCTGCTAGCCATCTATAGTTCGTATAGCCCCTGGTCTTGCTGGTTTTGATCCCCTATTTATTAACCAATTGACGATCGCTGCCTTGCCACTGATGCTTCTGGTCGAGCTGTAACCTGAAAAGGAGCTCCCCGCTGTGTGTGCTGATGACATACTCTGCTACTGCTGGGACGCCAGTGGAACATGGACAGCTTGTGGCACAGCATATTTGAAGGATGTCCAGTCTTGGAGGTCAGAAGAAAAAACAAAACATTATTTCTCACAATTTAGGCTTGAGAGGGAGGTCATAGATGATCATAGTCTATGTTAGACTTCCCCAAATTGGTGGTGTCATATGCTTTCCGAATGTTTCCCACAGTTTGGATAGCAATCGAGGCTTCACAGGTGGTACGACTGGACGCCAGCGTTGCGTGCCTGTGACCCACCGGATGGCCTTGCATGAACTTCAGCACTACCACCGGGCTTTACATTGGCAAGGTGGGCACAGGGGTGGGCACAGGGAGGGCACAGCTTGGGCACTTGCGGCTTGACAGTGATGAACTTGTGCCTGAACGTTGCAGCAAAGTTTTCGTCAAGATTCAGAATTGCTACCGTGGCAGGTGATGACAACGCTGTGTCTTGGCTGCAGCGGAACCTGTTTGCAGTTGCCGTTCCTGTTGGCAGAGCCAGGTCAGTGACGGCCCTCGGGTGCTCCAAGCATCTTCTCTGTACTGGGCCAGCGCCGTTTTCGGGCAGTTGGACCTGGCTTTGGCACTCCAGGGCTGTGCCGTCGTCTCTGAGCCTTGGCGAGGCAGCAGAGTGGTACAGAAGCATTACATATTTTTGATTAGATATTGATTACATATATATATATATAGTATATATAGTATACATTTGTCAATGATAACACATGAATTCATTATTGATTGGTATGATAAAATGATACTTATAGTATGTTATAGTCGTACTAGTTGATTGATTTTTTTTTTTAAATGTATGATAGATTATCAATCTGTTTTGGTACTGTATGTTTATCAATGATGTTGTGCATGATATTGCATAGTAATGTATATACAATTATTGATGGTCTTGTATGATTACGACCTACAAACAAGAAGGTGCAGTGCACTTTCAAGGAAACAAGCAGAGAGCGAAACCAAATTGAGAAACTTCTTACGAAACTTCTTACGGTCCCTTTCCAAGGGCCAAAGAACACCTTTTCAGACGCAAGAACTTGGCAAGTCGTTGTTTTTGGCAAATGGAACACTGATCCGACTGCACGAGGAAGACATTGACGTCAAGGACAAATGACCTACCGAGCGATAGGGCTGGCATTGGGTCCTGCAGCTGAAACAAACTTTGGAGTCAGCATTGATTGCTGTAACTTAGCTCACTGCAAGCACTGCCTGCTCTGGGATTTGCAGCTTGCAGGACTTGGCTTCCACAGTTCGAGAGCAAGTTTGTCACCGCCATTCCTTTTGGCAACATGATCCCAGCAAGCCTTTCCCGAGCAGATCAGACCAGCCCGTCAAGGTCAACATCCTCGGACTGCCACCATCGATGCTGGCGCTGATGGATCCATCAGACTTGATAGAGACAAGGACCGTTCTTCCCGGCTTTCTCCAAGCAGAGATAGATCGAAGATAGCTGCAGATTGCTTGTACATCAGAAAATGATACTTTGCTCGGTTGCATTCTTGGGATGTTAAATTCATGGAGAAGCACCCATGTGATGAAAAAAAACAGCAACTTGCATACTGCTGGACCTGGCAGGAACCAAGGAGGCTACTGCCACGTACGCGCTGAGCTAAGAACCAGCCAAGAACAAAGGGGTTCATGAGTTTGAGGTAATAGTGGATTTAGAAATCATCACAAGTATATAAATAAACAGACTGAGAAACTGGGAATGGAGCATCCAGCCTTCGCATTTCGCTAACTGACCAGTCAGCAGAAGACGGCGCAAGAAACCATCGGAGCGTATCGTGCTTCTTTTTGCATTTCTCCATTTCTTGTGTTCAGTTTTTGTTTGGTCATTCATAGTGACTCATTGATCAAGTAGAGGTTCATTAGAGGTTCATCAGAGGTTCATCAGAGGTTCGTTGGATGATGATTTTTGACCGTGACTTCGTTGGGTTGTTGGGTTCACGTGTCGCGAGGCCGGCTGATCTCGTGGGGTGAACCCTGCCCAGCAGCCATCGCAAAGACCTGGGGAGCGCCAGTGTGGCCTTGGCGCTTTCTGGACGTTCTGATCTCCACTGAGTGCGACGACGGAGCGATTCAGAACGGAGTTGATAGATGTTGATGGATGTTGATGCTATGGCATTGATGGATGTTGATGGTATGGCGGCGATCCATGGCATGGTGGGAACTGAGTTTTTCCGTGACTTTCGGTGCAGTTTCTTCCATGTTTGGATTATATTTGGGACAATGACTAGGTCTTCTCTCCAAACTTTTGATGGCATTTTGTGGACAAGCTACTGTAAGTCTCATTCTAATATGGTAATATGGTTGAGGAAAGCACACGAGGGCCGAACAGATGTCACGCCATTCTCAGGTACTGGCTATCCTTTGTTTCCTCTGAGTTTGCATCCTGGTTATCAGTGTTCACCAGGTGGACGACAGGCAGTGTGTCTTCGAGATGACTTGAGTTCCTTTTGTGCAATGAGACTATGACATGATAGGTGCAGGTTGATACAAATGCATAGGTATACCCATAGTCCATAGTTGTTGCACTTTACAACTCAACTTGCCTGAAAGAACCCAAAACCATAAGATCCCACAGTCCCATGTCATTGGCACTTCGCCCGGCTTGAGGCGAGATGAAGAGGGCCGCAGTCTTTTCACACCAGCCAGCCTCTTTGGGAAGAAAACACAGCATGTTTTGAACCATCGGATTCCATGGGATTCCATGGGATTCCATCGGATTCCATCGGATTTCGGTGAGCAATTCTGAGAGAGGCAACACTTCCCCAGGTCAAAGACTTGGAGGTGTACCTGCATCCTGTTGGTCCTGTTGGTCGGGTACCTAGCCCTCAACAAAAACAGAGCCACTCTGGATCCCTGTCAGCGCCGAGGAGAGGATGAAGTGGTTGCAACCTCGGACTGTGGTTATTTGGCCACCAGTTTTCAAAGCTTCAAAGCTTCATGTCCCTTGAAGCTTTGAAGCCTGGGCTTGTTCGCAATATTTTGTGCAAACAGACCATGGGAAGCGAACTTGTTCTTTCGCAAGTCTCGCCTTCCCCAGTTTTCCGAGCTCTGTCTTCGGGGCCCTGGTGTATGTGAGCGTTTATTTTCAGCTGATGGTGCGAGACTCAGTCGATTCGGATGAGAAATCTACTTCACATTGGTCGGTTACCCTATATGTTATAGTTTCGTGGCGCAGATACTGCTACGTCACACTACACAGCGGTTTATTCATGAGGAATTACAGACAAAACATCAATATAGTCACTATATGTCACTATATAGCCACTACATGTCACTACTGTAGATTATATCTACTGGTATATAAAGTAAATGCTATATATATATATATATACATATCTATAGTATCTACGACAGTGTGTATGTATATATATATATATAGGCTATGATCACTTGCATATTGAATCTATCGTGCACCATGGACTGCACCACGGTGCCAAGGCCTTGACCAGACGGAGGCGAGGAAGGATTCCACTGGTGACAGCTGCGCTGTTCTTCTTGTAGAACTGGGTGTAGCCGGGGACTTCATGGGACCCCCAAAATAGACGGTTTATTACTCAATATGACTGAATGAGGATGAGAACTGGGGGTCCCTATTTTGAGAAGCCACCAACCCTTCGGAGTTGCAGAATGTAGAACTGACCAAGGATTGCCAAGGTGCCAAATACCAGACTCAACTTCATTGTGTATCACTGTGGACATGTGAAATCACGTGAGTATTCGCGTTGCACAGGTTTTACTTGTGTAGGCTGCGAAGGCTGTTTGGCGCGAATGTTGGAAGATTTCCCTTTCTTTCAAATGCTCTGCATGATTGAAATGCAGACTTTCCCTCAGTTTCCTTCGGTTCGAATGCTCAGTTTCTATTCTCAGTTCTGTGAGTTTCCTCTTCCTTCAAACCTTAGGCCTTGATGCGATCAAGGCATGTGCCCGTTGCAGGCATTCTTAGAACACCAAGGCGCTCCGCCTGCGCGCGTGAACACCAACTTGTGGCATCTTGTGGCCACCTTTGTGGCCGTTCCTTACAACATGGTTTTGAGTTCGGATGCCAGACCATGAGTAGCTCAGGTGCCACTGTTGTCTGAAGCCGCTGAACTCAAATATAGAAAGAGAAGAGAAGCATGGATAAGCATGGCTCTTTCATTACAGCAGTGTTTTCGCGCACAATCTGTCAGACCATTGGTAACTCAGCAGTGCGATTGACTGCACGTTAAACAAAAGTACCGCACCCTTGGCAACTTGATTAGCCAAGTCAGGAGATTGAATTTACCAAAAGCATCAGTTGCTTGCGACCTTCAGCTGGAATTCACACATCTACAGTACATCAAGTTTGAGCTTTTTCAGAAGGTTAATCTTGTTATTAATAGTTAATAGTTTGGCAGTTACATTTTTTTCAGAAAGGGTTCATGTCTTTTTCTACTCGTCGCTGCCATGAGTGATGTTGGGAGCTTCGTGAAATGCGAGTGCAATGATGCTTGGACGTTCTTTCCGGCAAACAAACTTTAATGAATGTGTACATGCGATAATGATTTGATATGACATGAAATTACTGGCATGATACGAAATGGCATTTTATTGTATGATTTGATGCCAGCTGGTATGACATCCGATCCTACCAGATCAATGCTTTCATGAGATATTATACATTGTATGCACGCAAGCACCCATTTCAATGCATCAATGTAGGTTTACATGATTTAACCACGAGCTACTGGGCTACTGGGAACACGAAGGCTTAGAGAGAAGGATATCAGCATAGAGCCCCTGCCAACTTCCTCTCTGAAACAGAGGGACATGGGCAACATAGATGAGTGATTTCACTATAAAATGGTTATCACATGTTTTAAGCAAACATTGCACTTTAGGGTGGGCTCTTTCTTTTTTCCAGCATTTGGCACTCAGCCTTGCACATATCAGGGAGAGATTGGTTGGAGACCTTTTTGGATCGATGGCACACTCTCAGTTCCAACCTATGAGATCGTTCCACAATGTTCTACATCTATTTTTACCCTGTACAGCCTGTCATAACATGTCATTTGTTCTGTTTCCGCACGCATTCGGTATCCACAGTATCCATGGAAGAACAGGTTTCAGATTTGTGATGTACAGAATCCCACCTAACATTTTGGAAATTATATTTTCTGGGTTTTGTACATCTCACATGTACAAAATCCACAGGCCTTGCAGTCTTTGAACATGTCGCGCCTGGGGGCCTCAATGGAGGTGACATCACTAGTGGGGCCCCATCATCCGACAGAATTTCGCATTGACTCAGCTTTACTCGGAAATGGGGACCCCATGGGACCCCATTCCAAGAGGGATGCATGATGATATATGAGCCAGAGACAAGGTTAAAGTCAGTTGCGTTTAGCTGAAGCGTTACATGGAGACTGAGACGTGTTTTGTCGATTTTACTCGAAAAAAACGACAGGGGACGGCCTCAAAACGATACCCCAAAGGAGTACTCGAAAACTTGGAAAACGATAGGGGATGTTCTAAATCATCTGTGAATACACCTCAAGCAAATAATTTTGACACTGCCTCATATGATGATGCACGGACAATGCTAAGAATGGCATGGAATGTTGTCCCTTACTGCACCAGTGCGGTCCGTAGAAGTTAAAGCATCAAGGCTTCAAAGATCAACGCAAGACTTCTTGAAATGTGAATGATGAAACTGTATTCATCTGCATTCTAAATGGTCACTTGTCTTTTGCTATAGACATCCGTGAGGACGCGAAACTCTGAATGTTGATGCGATGTTAAGTGAATAGTCAAAGAACTATCAGCGGCAGACCATGCCATGGCTGAGTTCACTGGCCTCGATGCTGGAACGTTTCGACCCAAAGTGGATGCGCTCTCAGAGCTGCGTCTTCTGAAGCAAAGCTTAGACTTCCGCAACCGCGAGCTCCAGGACAGTCGTAAACGACTGAGACACACCCAAGGCCGTTTGTCTCAAGCGTGCGAGGAGTTCAAGTTGGAGCGAGCTGGACTTCAAGCAGAACTTCGGGCCCTGGGTGAAAGTGGAAATCAATTGGGCGAAAGTCTCGCCGCACAGAAGGCCTTGCTGGAACGACAATCTGAAACTCTGAGCCATGAACGCATGAATGTTGACCTTCTTCGTGATGAAGTGCACCGAATGCGCGAAGAACAGCGCAAAATGCCTGTGCAAGAGGGTGCGCCCACGAATCTCAGAGCTGCCCGACCCGGTGAACATCTCTGGCATTGAAACATCGCAACTCGATCGGAGCACTTGCCTTGCTCAGCAGTCAGAAGTCCACGCTGAACATTTGGAAACCAAATCGTGAACAAGATCGCGCAGATGCCCAGCACGACTTCGAGACTGCGCCAACTTCTGCAACTCGTGGGAAACTTCATCGAAACTGCGCGTGGAAAAAAGTCTCGTGGAGGAAGGGAGGTTAGACTCGGAGTTGCAGAGCCTGTCAACCTTGTGGCAACAAGTGTGAGACCTTCGGTTACTGTAAAGTAAGACTGATCATATTGTGCAAAGGTGTAGAATTAGGTTTCTGAGAACGCCCTGTTCTTCGCCGACCATGGTCCAGGTTTGCATGTCTTTTGTTTCCAACCATGTCATCTTGCTGATTTAATTGGAGCAATTTCATTTAGAAATCTTTCTTTCCTCCTCCTCCTCCTCATCCTTGCCCTTTCTTCCAAATGGATCACAATGAGCACCAGTACTGCATGGCCAATTACCAACTTACACGTTGTTGAGTATATTGCCGAGTCGTGTCCTTTCATTTCAATTGTCTTGAATCAGAGTTCTCTTTGATGGGTCCTCTTGAGCAGCAAACTGCAATCATATCTCAGGACAGAATTGGCAAAACTAGAAGATCAGTTGGGTGTATACCAAAATAGGGTACCCCAAATCATTCAAGAGCTAGACCATTGTATAGTAATAAACAAACAGTTTTGGGGTTCCCCAGCTGTTCAGAAACCAACAGTAGCAAACAGCATCAGTTCTGGGGCAAGCTTAGCATCCCACCGCGTGATCGACACCGATCCAAGGACGGATGCCTCAGAATCGAAAGAGGCTGTGGGAGGAAGACATGGCATTTAAGGATCACGGCTGACCATGAACATCAATCGTCATTTCAGGACTACGAACATCTACTGGTATGAAGACTTACGAATATCTACCAATATCTATGGACATCTACGAGCATGTATGAACACCTATGGGCATCTATCAAAGTCTATGGACATCTACGAACATGTATGAACACCTATGGACATCTATCAAAATCTATGGACATGTATGAATATCTATGAACATCCATCAACATCTTTGAACATCTATGGACCTTCTTTGAACATCTATGAACATCTATGAACATCTGTGAACATCGATGAACAATTTTGAACGTCTGTTAACATCTATGAGATGTGTAGTTGCTGGCCTGGTGGTGTGTTGGATCAGGCATTACTGGGCGACCTTCGTGCTGTTGCTGACAATGCCTCGAAACCAGTCCCTCAGCTTCAGTTTCAGCAGTCCACCGGCACAAGATGTAATCCTGGAAGGGAGAAGGGGTTTGCACTGCTTCATAGTAGATACTCTTTGCCAAAATTTCATTAGCTGTCTGGTACGTACTGTGGCTTTGTAGATTTCATGCAACTGCATTTGCTTTTGCTCTTGACGGCGCGAGTCGTTACTGAAGTGCCAAAATTGCGAGCGGATCAAAGAGTCAAGTCACTTTCTAGCTGAATAAATCAAGATTGTATAGCAATTGCTCCGTTTCAGCAGACCTTTGGGCCCGATCCACAGCTGCAAAGCTCAGGAAGACGCTGCTGCAAAGTTGCCGGAATCTCCTGCAGCCCTTCATCCTGGAGATTTGACGGAAGATGCACCTCTCTTGCGCCTCGAAAGCTGAGCAACAATCTTCTGAGAAACCATATTTGGGTTGCTAGGTCATGTCCACGTGAAGTGCAAATAGGCCTCTTTGTGTGCCGTGGAGTGCGTTTGGGACGATCTAGGGACCATACAGAGTCTAGGCGTCGAGGAGCAAGAAGCATACCAGCAGCAAAGAGGAGCAAGAAACATACCGGCAGCGTAAAGACAGGAGCAAGAAGAAGAAGAAGAAGAAGAAGAAGAAGAAGAAGAAGAAGAAGAAGAAGAAGAAGAAGAAGAAGAAGAAGAAGAAGAAGAAGAAGAAGAAAGAAACATACCAGGAGCATACGAGGAGCATTCAGAGCATACAGAGCATACAGCTGAAGACTTTTAAGTTTTTGGACTCGACTCCCCTCACTCTTTGTTCACCAAGCCCTGGGCCTCGATGTTAGGTTCATGTCAGGAGGCCCATTCTGGGCCTCCAATGGACACAACGTATAGCTACTTCCCTATTACATGCTATGGCTATTACTATTAAAGGCCTTCAGCAGACTGAGTGTTGCTCCGGCACCTCCACTCGCTGCTTGTTTTGAGATATTCCCAGGTGCGTGCGAAGCCTTTCGGACTCTCCAGAGAATTTTAGACCCAACAGCAGTGAGATTCGTGCGTCTCTTGGCGAGCCAACCATTGGGGAGACGGGTGCGTTCTTTTGCACCAGATGCAATTCATAGGATGCAATTCGATATGCAGAATATCCGGTTGGATGTCTTTTTGTGTTGCAGGATGTCTATTTAAGTGCCATTCAGAATGGAATTGCTCGTGGACACACTTGCTGTGAGATATAGTGAGTGTGATTTTGGAGGCAAAATGAGGTGATACACAGGCCAGCAGCCATCGCATGCCTTCGCTTTTCGTGGGGCATTGTTCAGGTTCAACCATCAACAAACTGGGCAGACATCGGCCTGGCTGACGGACTCTGATTCTTGGCCTAGCATGGCCTAGCAACGTTTGGAAGATCGGAGAGGATGTGACTGACTGTTCAGGCAACATGCGCAATATGTCCATCGTTGGTAATGCCATGTCTCTGATCAATCCTCAAAGCAAAGCCATTCTGAACTTTTCTAACAAAATGGTGGTTTCTCAAAATAGGGGTACCCCTACAGTAATAAACCAACCATTTTTGGGGATCCCTATTTTGAGAAACAACCAAATCATGAAGAATCGAGAGACCAAGGCCGATGGACAAAACGGGGAAGATCCTCGACGAAACTCGAAGCGTTTTCAAACTGAGCCACTGCCAGCATCACACGTGGATGACTGTGAACTGGAAGGTGCACCCTTTGGGCAGCTTGAGAATTCAGCAAAAGAAGGGCTGATGATGTTCATAGCCAGGCAAATCAGTAAACGCAGGAAGAACATGGAGGGGAGAATTGGTTGGAAACCGAAGGTGGTCTACTCTTTACATGATATTTTCATGTATTTTCAGCAGAAGCCCTCGAATGCCGACGCAGATCAATCGAACAAATGTAAGTGCGGCTTAGGTCCATGAAGAAAGGCAAGAGACTGCCATAAGAAAAATGATAAGCAGGATCCCCTTGCCTTCAACTACTATTCAATCGGCCCACAGGAAGAAAAGTAGAAAGGTACCTTCTGGGTGACCAAAAGTACAGCGCAAAGATCTGAGTGAAGGCAGAACCTACGAATGGCAGGGGCACTCTTCTCATGTTGCAACATGCACGTAACATGCCCCATACCCCCATAGTCTTTGTCGTTCAAAACGTTCAAGTGCACGGATATCGGCTCATGAGTTGACAACACTTTGCACATCTTATATAGCACCCGCAAATCGGTTTCTTGCAACGACGTGACTCTTGTTATTTGCTTCTATTATCTTCTATTTCTGTTTGGCGTGAAGTTTGATTTTTTCCTGTCCAGGATTTTCCAGGCCTCAAAACGCTTTGGAGTGCGATTGATTCCCGCGGGATGTTCTAATCAATTCCAATCGTGTGATTATGTACCTGACGAATTTCTTACGATGCCCTTCTGCTCTCAAGTGGAAACTTGGTGGTTCCACGAGTGGTGTTTCTCAAAATATTTATCCATACGGTGGTTGATTATTTTGACAATATGGTATCCCCAAATCATCCATTACTAGTCATTTATAGTAAGTACTAAAGCATCATGAACCAACCATAACTTTGGGGCACCCCTATGACTTGAGAAACTCCCAAGTGATTCCATCCTGCAGGGAGCAGCTCCCCATGCTTCGGCTCACAGCAGGTTTTGGTAGCGACGATGACGAAAGGGGCTCCGAGGAGGCCTGTGGAAAGGCGGCTCACTTGGCGAAGGCATAGCATTTCATATTTTATACTAGTTATCCATTTATTACAACAACATTTCATTTTATATTAGTTATCCATTTATAGTTATCCATGTTAAATAACATAGTTATCCATTTAGTATAACATTTTTTTGGTTGTTTCCATATGAACAGGTCCATGTGAAAAGGTCCATCTTGTTTCATTCTTGTTGAATCATGTCTGTCTCTATATACAAATCTGAGACAGTATTCCGAGAATTGACTTCTTGGACGGCAAGCTGAAATACTTTGAAAAGCAACGGCCAAAAGGTATCAAAAAGTCATTGAAGAATTCCTGAATGACGTCATTCAAATGTGTGGAAAAAGACTCTTCGTGAACCATTATTGACCATCTTGATCAGTATCAGCGATGGTGAGTTAACCACTGGTTAACCATTACCTCAGCATTACCGAACCATTGCTACCCTAGAGTTACTGAAAAAAATCTACCCACCATTAGTTAACCACTAGTTAACCAAGTTACTTAACCATTAGTTAAGCACTTCTGAACCATTTCTACCCACCAGCCGCAGTGCTTCGCCGCAGGAGAAGCCACAGTTCAAGGTCACCGTGACGCTGGCACCGGATGGCAGTGAAGCGAGTCCTGATGCTTCACCTGCCCCGTTGCCAGCGACCATGGCGAAGTTGGAGAGCTTGAACCAGAGGTGCGGACATCGATAGCTCTCCAAGAGATCTCTGAGATTTATTGAGTTTGAGACTTTCTCAAGTCAGTTTGGGGACCCCTAAGTTACTAAAGGTTTATGAATGTAATGATTTGAAGGATGATTGGGGGTACTCCCAGTTGTTCAGTAACCATCAACTGAATGTACGAAATTCAGAACTCTTTCAAAGCGGCATGCTGTAGGCATTCTGTAGGCATACTGTCGGTATACTTTACCTTGCTGTGTAAGACGCTTCAGTTCATTGGATAGTCAACTGCGACCATCTTGTCGTGAAATCGCAGACTTCATGATAGTCCTGCAATTTCCTGCAAGGAAAACTGAGAGTTCTTCGGAATTGCCACAGTTGGTGCGATCTCAAAGTGTTTCAAGTCTGACAAGCAATTTGCACGCGTTGGCAGCGGAACTTAGCGTCCGGAGTCTCAGAGAGAGAGCAACCGATGCTAGGAAACCACCCTCTCGAGATGCACCATGGTGCCCGACTGCCTTTTGATGTTACCCCCTTCGAAAGGTACTGGTAGTACCAATAGTATTTGGTACTGTAGTATGGGGAATTTGGGTAGTGATACTAGGAGCAGGTAACTTTGATCAACCACAGTTACCCATTTGTTCCTTGACTAAGGCCAGAAAGGCCGAGGTGAATCTGAGTCCTTCAAGAATTTTCACTGAGGCCGAGTGGTTGGTGGACAGGTATGGACAGGTTGCATTTCAGAATCCAAGTTCTAACTTCCAGAAGCTTGCTGTAAATGAAGTCGCTGGATTCCGGTTGGGAGGATGGCACAGAAATCAATCATTGGTTGTTTTGATCTCATTTACTTTCAATCTGAGCCCGACCTAGAGTTGTGATGACCTGTGCTCATGGCAAGTGGACTTGTACACATGGAATCACGTGGCAACATGCGACACAGTGGGACCATCCTGGTGGTTGTTCAAACTTATCGGTGATTTCTGATGCGCAGTGGCATGCCAGGAGGCAAAAGATACTAGCAACTTGGAGCAAGTGTCCTGAGGGGCTAGCTGTGTTTGATTCTGAACTTGGGTCTGATGTGAAGCCGGCGACTAAAATAATATACCAAGAGTGGGCATGCGCAAGAAGCGGATGTGCTAAGATGTGGAAAGTGATCTGTTGATGACCTAGTGTCGATTCTGTGTTTCAGCGAGTGCCAATGTGTGCTGTGCAGCATGGATTTGCCGAGGGTATCTAACAGCGCATCCACTTCTAAAGTTTTCTAAACTCAATATTTCTATGTAATTACCAGTTTGTACCTGTGTTCAACATAACATGTCATCATGTCATATTATATCTATGAAGTTTGCCACATTTCTACATTTTTTGCGCATATTTCCTTTCCATTTATCTCCGCGCATCGTGCAATTCTACGACTCACAGATACAGGGCCCGGCCTTCTCTCTTTTCTATCATTTTTTTCTCACTCTCACTCTCTCTGTCTCATTCTGTCTCTCTCTCTCTCTCTCTAATTACCTTTCACTCTAAGTCAAGCAATGCTTATGTCTCTGTGCCTTTGTGTGTGGCCCCGGGAGATTTGGTTGGAAACTCGCTACTTTATCAAGAGATATGCAACGCGTGTGTGTCGTTGGTTATCACCTTTCCACCTTGAGGTGAAGAGTTCGCAGCTTTGGTCCAGAGTGTTCTCAACAAAGATCTTGAGCGCGTGCAAGAGATCACGCTCACGGGCGTGTCCGTGAACATGGCTTTACGAGAGGACTGTTTCTTCAAGTGTTCCTGGTGTTCCCATGTTCCTGTCCATGTTCAATCTCAGTGGGTCACTGAGCAGGACTTTAACATTACTACTCTCTTTGATTTGATATTCATTTTGCGTCCAGTTGACTCAGCAGGCTGTTCTACCCATTCGATGCAGCCATGATTTTAGAAGGCATGTCAGGAGCAAAATATCGTGTTTTATGATTTATATATATAATCAATGAGATACAATAATTACCAATCAATGACTCTCCTTGTTGTGAATTTATCCTTGCCACCTTCAGCCCGCGTTCCATTTTCCAGGAAGCCAAAGGTAGCGTGCACTTCTCAACCTTGCTACATACAGCATCTTACCGGCAATAGGTGTGCTGCGTGTAGCAGTGTAGCAGCACGTAGCAGCATGTAGCAGCATGCCACAGCAGCCATATGGTGGTTTCTTGAACTGGATAACCCAAACAAATACTAGGCAGATGGTCTATTACTATAAATGCTTGTTTTCTTAAACTGTAAGATCTGGAGGCGCCGTCTTGTCTCTAGGGACACGGTCACTACTACAACAAAAAAATGGGCACCCCTATTTTGAGAGACACCCTTTGTAGCAATGAGGGTTCTGGAGGAACATCCAATTGCCATTGTCGCAAGTGTCACAGCGAGCCCGGATATCCAGCAGAAGGGACTCGGAATTCGTTTTCGACAGTGCATCTCCCATGCCAAGCAGATCTGCGGAAGCACCAGGTGGACTTGACTCAACCATGCGGTTAACCTGAGAATACCTAAGACAAAATAAGACATCCGAAGACATCCTAAGACATCCCAAGACATCCCAAGACATCCTAAGACACCTAAGATCACGACAGAAATGAAATGGAATCCAAGTACAAGGATCGGCCGTGTCACTTTTCGCGTCCAGGTTTGCGACCTACCCACCGACCCTGACGAAGAAGCCCAAAGTCGGTGTGTTCGGATTATTGAGACGCTCATCTCAGCGAAGGCCAACATCAACCCTCGCAACTCCAGAGGCTCAACGCCATTGATGCCACTTGTGCTGCAGAGTCCATGGAGGCACTAGGCTCCGTTCAAAGACACTGTGCATTTTCAGCATTGTCAGTAACCGTACTTGCAGAGAGGATGTGGCAAACACAAAGCACTCGCAAAAGGACGTGGGCATATGTTTGTCACTTGAACTAGGAACATGATGAAATATGATGGAACATCTAGGAATTGGTTTGGAAGCTTAGGAACTTTAATTCTTTTTTGAATACTGATAATATCTCAGTTTTGAAGGTAAAAAAACACAGTTCTGTTTGACTTTTTCCGAGTGAGGTGTGCCTGCCGCCAGAAGAACATCGAGGTCGTAAAACTGTTTCTCGGTGCCGTCGGGTGATCTTTTCTTCAGGGGAAGAGGGGAGGGACACGGCGTGCCGCGATTCCTGGTGCTATCTCAACTCCGAAATAGTACAGATGTATATAACAGGTGCTTTACTGTGTATACATCTAATACACTCTATGTGACAATTGATTTATGGATTCTTATTCCTTCTTATTTCTTCTATCTTCTATTTTTCTTTTCCTTTCTTCTTGTGCTTCCCTTTCCCTTCACATCCTTTCACTTTTGCGTGGGACTACTTTGACTAACATGCAAATTACTGGGCCTGTCAACCTTCGTCACCCTTTCCAACCTGCTTGTCCTGACACCAAGGTTAGTAAGCCACAGCGCACGTGTCCACCCTTGCGATGAGCGCGGCCACAGTTGCTTGAATTGGGCTGCGGCTCTGAGAGAAGAGGCGCAAGGGAACTCAACAATCACCATGGCTATGGGTCAATATTAGGTGTTTCTCAAAATAGGGGTCCCCCCAAATCATCCTGTTTGTGAATCATTCATAGTAATAACCCACTAATTTTGGGAACCCGTATTTTGAGAAACCACCATATTCATAACCAACTTTCATGGGAAATAATCACCGGCAAAAATAGGCAAAAACCATAGCCATAACCATATAACTTGTTGAACAAATGAAGGGCCATAAATGTTGTCATTGAAAGCCTGCAACCTAGATGCCTAGATGTTGCTCCTTTGCCAATAAAGAATGGTAAGCCACTTGACTTGTGGTGTTGGGGTTGCAAATCTTCAAACACCTACTCAATGGGGCACTAACCGGGCTCAAGGCATCCTTCAGTGTCTGTTCTATTTGTCTTTTCCTCGGATGTCATATTTTTTTGAAATAATTTTTGATTTTCTATATAAGATATAGATTTTTATAAGTCATATTTCTATGTGCATTTATAAGTTCTACACATTTGTAAAGTTCTGTCAGATCACTGGGCCCATCCAGGCGGACCCACTTCAAAGTAGCAGTCCTCGGGAGCTTCAGCCAGATGATGAGCCTTGGAATCAGAATCTGAGTTGGCGAGTTGGGAAGTTGGGAGCGTTGTTTCAAAGCGAGGACACGAATCACGAGGGGATGGGGATAAGACGATCTTCGGCCACAGCTTACCATGGATGCCTGGACAAAGCTCACCTCAAGCCTGGCACATCCCATTTGTGGCAGATGCGTATGGTTTAACTCCCCAGCTGTTGATAGCTGTTGTACAGCCAAGTAGATGTATCTGAAGGTGAAGGACACGGAGTGATAAAGCAGACTGTGCTGCCTTCGAAAATCAAAATTGTTGGATTTTGCTCAAGGAAGAGCGGAGCTCGTATTTGGTCGAGCTTCTTCTGGTAGCAACCGTCCAAGAGCAGAAAGAGCGAGCCAGGAAGCGCGCGCCTCAGAGGGGGACAGAGGGGCGTCTCTTGGTCGCTGTGTTGGCATTGAACATTTGGGTCGCTTCCTGACGAGAAGCTAGCAACAGAGAAGCTAGCAACAGAAGTCACGAAAGCTAGCGTCAGCTAGCTGAAGTTGCTCTTGCTTTAGCAAGTAATTGGCAGGGACAGGACTTCCAAAAGTCACAAATCATTGAATAACTTTTCTGAGCCCTTTTGGTTTGTAACATTTCTTTGTGGATTTTCAGCCAAGTCATCCCATTTCTGAGCCCTTTCGGTGCATCTTTGTGTTCCAAGATTCGTCACCACAGTGAGCCGCCACGGCAGCCCCTGTCCGCTTCACGAGGTCAGCAGCTGCTGCTGCAGCACATCCGACGCCACTTGGTGTGACTGCCGCCCCTCAAAGCTCAAAATGACTCAAAATTATGAGACCACAGGCAAGACATGCAAGGAATATGAAGATATATGATTTTATACATACATACATACATATATATATATATATAATTATAGGACAAGTATGGACAAATTGTACACCAGCTGTAGAGAAAGCACATTGAAATGCAATAGAAGATAGAAATTGGTTTGGGACTGGAAAGGAGGCAACTTGAACGCGCAAGTTTGCAAGGAATGGAAAGAGCGCTGTAACATGGGAGTTCTGCAGACTGCTTTGGTATGCGGGGGATTGCAGGGAGCCGTTCTCGGTAGACTCGAAGGAGCTGGTTGGATTTCAAGGCTTAGACTGGGCGTTTACGTGGCTACACACACACATTCACACCTCCACGTGTCTATATTCATCTTGATTAAATCTTTGGAGTCAGGTGGAAGAGGTGAGAAGTGACGAAATACCTCAGCAGTGACGAAGTTGTTGCTTTTACTTTGCAAAATATGCAGAATTCCAGCTTCATCCTGCTTGGGAGACCGATGCATCTTACTAGTTATAGATCCCTTGTAGTGGATGAGTTGTTAGTTCCAACTAATATGCTTCAATATTTGGAGTTTCTCAAAATGGGTGACCCTGAAAATGGTTGGTTTACCAGTAGCTACAACAAGCCGTTAACAAACTGGATGATTTGGGGGTATCCCTATGGCTTGAGAGACCATCATTTGGGAACGTATGTCTGGACATAAGGGCAGGGCTCACCTTCGCGCTCTTCTCTCGAGCTCAGGAAGCGGAGAACGAGTCTTGCCCTTGGGGAGATCAAGGACTCCAATCCAGAGGACACGGTCCCGAGATGTCTCGTGCAGGGCCACAGCACAGCATGGGACCAAGTCGTCACACACTGTTGACTCATAAATTTGTGGCAAAAGGATGGATAAGGCAATTCCTTCCAAGCATCTTTTTCAGCTCCAGATTCAGTTTTGTGCATTGCCTAAGCCAACAAAACGGTTTGCCTAAGCCCTGGTTCTACTGGTTCATGCTTCGGGTACCAGCTCCTCGTGGCAGGATCTGCTTGTTGCATATAGCGAAGCTCTGAAGGTTCCGGAAGCAAAGTCATTCCCACCCCTGCGCATGGCTGTCATGCAGTGGCTTTGGCAGCACAGCTGTAGGTATTTCATGGTATTTCGCGTAGACTCCGAGATGATCATCTTTGGGGAGACGTGGCTCTAGAGATGACAAGTTATGGCTTATCCCGACAAGTAATGTTTAGACCCGACAACTTCTGTCACATGCACTCGACAAGGTGGACCTTGTAGACACGACAAGTTCTACCAACGTTTTTTATCGACTAGATGACTATATATATATATATCAGAAGGTCTGATCAATACACAATTCTATTATATTCTATTGATATTTGCGAATAGTATTACAGTAAACGGGGTACCTGTATGGGTTCGACAGCCACCTTGACGAAGAGAAATATGTGTAGCTTAGACCTTTACATGAAGAGAGTCTGGAGAAGATGAACATGTAAAATGCTCCCAAAAAATTGACTACTTTGCATGTAAATGTACTGGCATTTGATGCTCTTGACAGTGTACTGAGCGTTTGAATTGGCTCCTGTGAATTTTCTCTAACTGGTCCCTTGCAATTTCTCCAACTGGCCCCGTGAGCTTTCTCCAACTGGTCCCGTGAGCCTTCAAACGGTCGTCACTTTCAGCGGTGGAATTCACTGAGGCAAAATGTTTCCGCTGCTTTGGTCATGATGGCTTGTGGTGCTGCACCGATATGGCTCCACGATGCTGTCCGGGTTGGTCGCTTTTCGGTGAATTTTTGAAGCACACACCAAACCTGGACAGTCAGCTGCAAGGGCGGAAATCCAAGAGAATCAAAACAGATCATTTAATGCACATTGATGTGCTTCATGTGTGAACTTAGGGCAGGCACACCTGACATGACCTGACTCGTTTCACGGAAAAACAACGAGCGGCTTCAACTGGTCAAGCGCATACTCGCTTCTTGAAGGTGCAGGAAGATGGTGACATGTTGAGATGTCGTGGCGTCATGCGTGTCATGAAGGCTTCAGACTGAGCCAAGGATCTTTGGACCTTGTCCGAGCACTTCTGCATTTTGATGCTGATCCAGCAAAGCAGGACCGGTTGTTTGATTGGCAAACTCCTGGGTGCAAAGTGGCTTGTTGATGTCATCTCCGGTGATTGCATTCAATTCTACGAACGTAATGGTGCAAAATTTCATGGGCACACCCTCCAGCACATTGATGTCCGTTGCAGTATCAAGATGTGACAAGTACAAATTGACTGATTCATTTCGAGCTGTGACCGATGCTTCAGGACAAGAATGGCGTGACTTCTATCGACACTGCCGTGCCTCGCAGAATTTATAAAATCGATGTAGTGGCCGAACCCCCAAAAATGCTGATGATTCTGTGGTATTTGTAGTGTACCCCGATACTTTCCAGTATCTGAGGGGCTTAGCACCTTTTATTACCGGAGGACAAACACTACTATTCATTAGATTGAGATCAACCATGACCAACGGCATATTTGCATGATCAGATTAGTGATAGGATGCGATAGGTCTTGCTGGGATGTTTGAATACTAACATGGTCTCATTGTGCCACTCAGATTATGGGCAGTGCATTTCCATTCAAAGACGCTGGACAAATGCTTCGAGAATGTTCAGGATTCGCTACGATGTGCCGTCACAACTTTGTAACTGTGAAAACATGTGATAATTATACTGAACGCCTATGTGAAGGTGTTTACAAGCAACACCTGGGCAAGCTGGTGAAAGTTTCCAAGAGGTTAGGTAGTGACATTCAAGAAGAGCAAGTGCCTCCAGATTCAGTCCATACCACTTCAACGCCCGCCTCTCATGATAGCTCTCTTCAGTGTCTGCGAGAGTCTCATGACAGTTCTGGGCAGAGTCTCAGCGTCAGATGACATCTCCTCTCAGCGTCATTTTTTTTGTGACATCCCTTGTAGTAACTTTTGCCAATGTTATCTTCCTCTCTCCTGGTATCTCTTTTCGCCATTGACATCATTGCTCAGTGTGCAAGAAGAGATGCCAGGATGGAGCTCATGCAAAGCAGCTAACACGCCATGCTGCATCGCTCTTGCCAGTGCTCCGTGCAAGTTTTGATTTCGCTCGCACAACCTTCTGCGGTCGTTGTGCGGGGTGAAATGCTCTCGCCTTCGCGCCGTGCACATGTTCATGCACAGCTCGCCCAAAGATTGATCTAGCACAAGTTCTCACAGGATCTCATTCAGAGCTCTTGGCAGTGCAAGTTCTCTTACAAAAATCTTCTCGAGGCGCACTAAGCAATGATGTCACAAGAGAGATGACACTCAAGAAAGAGCTGACACTGAGCAGAGATTTCCAGAAGACGCTGAGAAGAGATGGCAGAGAGGACTGACGCTCAGCAGAAATGTCAAGAGGGCTGAATCGCAGAGCTGTAGGGACTTGACAGCGAAGAGGTGGACATGGGTGGACAATCTATAGGCGCTTGCTTTTAAATTGTCGTCAATAATCGTCCCTGATTGAAACTTCTGCCCCCTAATACTTATTTGTACTATATATATATATATATCTACATATATATATATATATGTATATATATATATATTTTTTTTTTTTTGTACATATATCCATATGTACCAATAATTTCAGTATAGTTCTAATCCAAACCAAAGCCAGGGCGACCATCCGTAGCAAAGATACTCCTTAGCAAGAGGGCAATCCATGCTCCCAGAGGCTGTTGGTGTCTGCTGGTGCTTGTAGTTACGAGATGTCACGAGTGTGTCCACCCTTCGAATTACAATATGTTTGGAGCACGTCTCTAAAACACGGAAAGGCGCTCACTCACTGTATCTAATCTATCTAATGCTTCCACATGGTTCCTGGTTTTTGGTCGATTTTTGGGGCACTCGATTTCATGAACGCCATGTTGGAAGCTGATCCCAGAGGTTCAGCTCGGAAGTTCGATGGAAATCGTGGAGATGCTCAGGCTTGGTGTCCTCAGCAAGGTTGAAATCCACTGGTGGCGCAGGTTGCAGTGCGCTCACATGTACCGGCTATTCCCAAAGAGATCAAACATCTGGAAATGAAATGCATCTTCTACAGTCCTGAATATAGTTAGGTGATGTTAGGTGGCGTCGAAGGTGGCGATCCTTTTGAAAGGCGTCACAGCCATCCCGTTTGAGGCAGAATGTACACAAGACTCGCAGAATATCAGAGAGTGCCATGGCCAGGATTGATAGGTCCTGAAGTGTGCCATGCATCTTGATAGATATGCAAAACTGAATCCATCAGGACGATCGGTCGAGGCTCTAAGACTCCAAGACTTTAAGACTGTTTGCGCTGACGTTTATCCTCAAAATCCTGAAATGGAAACTACACTTCGTCTTTGGATGAACACTTTGGCAAAACTGCTGGGTCACGGTGGGCACACGAACATATCATTCTTTGCTCAGCTTCAGTCTGTCTGCCATGGGTGAGTAAGTGCCAACATGTACCAAGGTACTGTTCAACCTCCCAGAAGACTGAGTGTAGCATCTGCAATTTCCATCAGGTCGTTGCGGGGAGCTTAGTCAACTGTTGACCGGAAATTAACGCAAAGCACCGCTGAACATTGGTGTGTTCAGGAAACAGAAACCTGATGAAACCTGTACCTGTCAGATCGGATTCCCCACAGGTTTGCTTAAGACCATAATTAGTTGGTACTGGACCATCCTTGGCCTAGCGTGGGCTATCGCGATCTGATGAGTTTCCATAGGTTGCCTCTATAGTAAGCAGACTTGTACAACCCTTGCGGCACCTTGCGGTTTGCGAGGCATCACAGGATGGTCAACGTATAGCATAGCATAGCGTCCTTTCAGTTTCCTCCCAAGGATCAAACAACCGCGGTCACCCAGCAGCCGGAGCCTGTCATTCATGCGCAGCGTGAGCCCGAAGGGTTCCCGACTGGGAACTCAAGAGGCCTGGCGCATCGGCAGTTTCGGTGATCAGAACCACCAGATTTGGCATGGCTAACCAAAAGAAATACAGCAGATAGATATATATTTTTATATAGCTATACATATAATACAATTGATTGGAATCAAACATAACATAATGACTAAAGAAACGATT
Source organism: Symbiodinium kawagutii (assembly GCA_009767595.1). Lineage (NCBI taxonomy): Eukaryota > Dinophyceae > Suessiales > Symbiodiniaceae > Symbiodinium > Symbiodinium kawagutii. Next base: position 181,383 of record VSDK01029945.1, read on the forward strand.
GTTTACGATTGTGACAACGATAATACTATGATTTGGATTTATATACTATTCGACCCCGAGACTGTTGCGGTTTGTTATCGAGTCCACCACATTGTTCTTTGTTAGTTCCTTTCGCTTTCTCGCCTAAACATCCACAACAGGACAGCTCAGAGGACTCACAGGAGAGGAAGCGTCTCTTGAACGCAAAACTGCTGCAGTTTGACTCTGTGGAGCGAAACCCCATGTCACAATGTGCCTTGTTATGACCTGTTCAACTAATCATTTGCAGGCCCCCATTTGCAGGCTTCACTTCTCATAAGCACTATGTCATTAGATTCATCCACTTGGAACTTCTTCGAAATAGAATCAGTGTCAGCTATGCAGAAATCGATGAACCGATTCAGTAGCAGATATTTTTCCTGTTGTTTTGTTCTGTTACACAACTCCTTTGCAAATCGTCGCTATGCCCTCTGAGAGGACTGGCTGTGGTTCGTGCTGTCGTGCAGCTGCACGTAAGGCAATAAGACCTTGCAATTCATCGAAGCGAAATGTCGGAAAGTTTTTGACAGCAACTCATTCCAGTGACTTGGTGGAGCCGACATCGCAGCCCAACCTGGGATGATCCCGGCGTGATTTCGATACCCAGAGACTCAAAACGATCCGAACACCAATCGGTGTCGAAATATTGTTGTTGCAAAACTTCTGTTTGGGATAGCTGGTTAATACAAGAAATACGGATTGGCTAAGCCATTGTAAGTGGTTTGCTTCAGTGATCCAACTGATAGAACTCACCGAGCCTCGACTAGCTCAGGGTGCACACGCCCACGTTTGCATCACCAAAGCCTCGAGGTGCGCCACATTTCTGGTTCTCTTCCTAGCCCTTTATTTACCGGACGTTTACATCATCACAGACTCCGACTACCTCAGCTTAGATGCTTGGATTGAATCTGCTGCTTGAGAACTGAGATGTTGACAGGTCACCCTGAGGCACAAAGGCACGGTGCTGTCACTGGACACCCATGGACACCCTGAGCTTAGGATGTGCTCCTGACACTTATTTTCCTTTTCTTCTCAGCGGACTTCATCATGCAGGTGCGACAACTCACGTTGAGGGGTTGCGCATGGTTGAGCAGTTCTCTGTGTGTTGAACATTCGGTGCTACCACAAATTGTCTCTACATATCACTGGTTCATGTGAATTCCAATGGTGAGCCATGGTGAATGCTCCGCCAGCCCTCAGAAGCAACCAGCTGTGGACAGACTTGACCTTGGACTTCACTCTGCAGGTGACTGGATTTGGAAGGGCATACATGCTACTTGGACATACTTGGACCTGGTCCTTTCGACTTGCTCGTTTGTTCACTTGCATTGCATTTGGTTCTCAATCATTGTATTTTTGGACTACAGGGCCGTTCAAGTATTCCATGGAGGTTTCTTTGTGAACAATTTTTCTGCGAAATCAATCAGCTTGGTGTATCCTGTAGTAATTATCATGCAGTATCAGTGTCTAGTGATTGTCCAATGCAGCGGTGCAGACCACTTGTTTACTACATACACTCTGCAAGTGAGGTCAAAAGTCAGTAAGAAAAACGTGTGTGCTTTCTTGTGATGGAAAGAGTGCGTTTGCAAAAGCATGTGCCGAGAAAAATCGTGCCAAGATAGAGTTTGCGAGAGCACAGAGTCCAGCCCCGGCCCCCAGTTGCTCGTTTTTCTTCATCATGGACATCGTGGGCACGTTGAGTCTTCTGGTGGAATTCTCATTCGTCAGGACGCAGATGGAAGCGACGCAAAGCGGCACAACGAAATGCATTCGTACCTGATTGGTACCTCCATGAACTCTTGTGAGAGTTACTGAGACTCAACATGATTGAAATACAGTACCATTCATCAAAGTTCAGACATGGAGTTGAGGGGGTTGCACAAGTCTTTAAAAGCCACAAAGTTAGTGGAAAGACCGACACTTGTGAAATTATGGCTTTGGACTGGCGTGGAGATTGCACACATGTCCAATCATTCAAACCCTGGTCCAAGACCAGGCTAGTTCTCAAACAAGCATACTCATACCAGAGTTTGAGATCATCTACTTGTTAATGTTTTTTTCCCCATCTTGTTGAAGAGCAGGAGGATTTTGGTTGCAAAAAGACACCCATCAAGCAAGTACATCAAGTACATTCACATTTTACATTTATTACATGTTTAGTCGTTGCCGGCATTTCTTTTCCGGGCGAGGTTTCTCCACGAGTCGACCACTGGGGATACACGGCTGAGGAAACCACCTGGGTTCCATTGTTTCCCCTGCCACGTAAGTGTAGATTCCTGGCAGCGGACTATCTCCCAGGCAAGTGGGTGTGTCATGCTGCTCCTGATATGTCCTAATGAACTGCTATCTCTTTGGGGTCTACCACACAAAGTGAGCTTATCAACTATCAGCGAACTCATAAACCATCGTCTTCCTCATTAAACATGATTACCCTTGTCAATAACCTGACTTCAGTCGGTTGTGAGATCATTTTTTGAGCGTTTTTAACTCGCTCAGATCCGCTCAGGAATAACTTGACTCAGAATTCCGTGGTGATGCGTGCCACCCGAGCTGCCAAGATCGGTGCCAGAGCAGGGCGATTGACACGGCTGGTGAAATTGACGCCTGGATGAAAGTCTTTTTTCCCGGATTCGAATGTGGTCCTATGAATGGATCATAGATTATACATAGATCTACTGTATAGATTATAGGTACTATAGGTACTATAGATTATGAATAGATCTATAGATTTAGAGATGCGCATTTGTCCCAGGTGGACAGGCGGTGCGCCATGCTGTTAGAGGAGAGACTCTACCAGTCTACCAGTCGTTGAGTCAGAGACCCAAACAGTCACCGCCAAGGATGCGATTTCTTCCATTCCTCCGAAAGCGCAAGCAAGTGGCTTCTTGGCTAACACTGCAGAGTCTGGGCATGCTTTTTTCTTGTGCAGTCACACCACCTTGCGGCCTCAATTGAACAATAACTGTTGATGCACGAACATTCAATGCATGCATGTTTTGTATGGTTTGTATCCGAGCACTGGAACTGCATACACAGGGACTTGAGCATCGAACATGCAACCCAGTCACGAAGATGTCACAAAGAGATCGCGTTGGGTCAGATCAAGTGATTTTCAAACTCTTTCCGGCCCTACATTTTCCAGCTCTGAGGCAGAAGAGAGCACAGCCAAGGCCCGGTCGTTTCAGATTGTTTTAGATTTTCATTGATGCTTGTATCATGTTGTATCCTGTGATCTTGCATTTCACAACCACCTGAATCTAAGCAGCAAATCCTATCCCTTGGTCGGGTCATCATGGGTTTGGCACCTTGGTCACTGATGGAGTGTCTTCGGCAGGTGATCAGCTCAAGACTCGTCGCCAGGGTTTCCTCCATTGTGGCCTGCCTCATCATTTTCTCCGTTCAGGCGCGCAGCAGCAACGCAGCAACCCATCCGTTTCATGGTCTTCGATGGTCTTTCACTATCAAGCTACAGCAGCTACAGCATATTCCCAGGACACACTATCACAGAAGTTTAGCCTGGCATTGTCCCTAATGTAAAGAACCCTGACCTGAAGGCATTTCTGCCCATGAATTGAGGCTGGCACCCCGAACGAAGGCATCTCCAAACATGAATTGAGTATGCCACTTCAACCTAAAGGCATTTCTCATCATGAATCAAACATGGTACTCCAATATGGTACTCCCTTGAAAACGTGAATGATGGCCTCAGTTTGAAGGCTCATTGTTGGCTTCCGTGGTCATCCTAAACATCAACAGAACTTCAAGTGGCCACTCCCAAAACTTGCTCGGCAGGTGCTACCTCTACCAGGAACCCTGTCGATGCCTGACCAGGCGACTCCTTCGATCTTCGTGCGAGTCTTGTGTAATCTGATATTCAACATTCGAATTTCGATGATTTGGTCCAAAGAAAAGACCATGTCCAAATTCAATTTGAGATGTGGAAAGATTGACCCTACTCCTGACTCCTGAATACTCTTGCATATTCCTGCGTATTCCTGCATGCTCCTGATATAGCCAATTTTATGCCAATTTCATAGACTTTCCTGCTTCGCTCTCCAGGACTATTCCATCCAGATGTGGACCGAGCTACTTGGGAGATCCCTGGAGGAGCGACTTTCCAAAGTAAGCTGTACCCTCAAGGAAGCATCCAAGCACTATGAAGAACATGCTCGACTAGAAACTCAATGAACATGCTAGAAAGGTATGAAGTACGTTAAAGTACTCTGAAGTACTCAAGGTCATGTCAAGCTTGACATGGAGTAGGAAGGCCCTAAGGCTTCATACGTTTTTGCGTTGAGAAATGCCAGGTGGTTTGTGAATTTCATTTCTTAGAAATAGAGATCCAGAGCCTGAGAGGATGGAGAGGACTCGGTGGTTGTGAACAGCCTGGTGTCTGAATATCGAGAAGCTTGGCTTTCCATGGCAGTGCCGCAGCAGCTCACGCTCACCTGGCTCGAGCACGCAGCACTTTGTGGAGAAGAGATGGCCTTCCAACCTTGGTTGTTTTGGGTAAGATGGGACATGCTGCAGGCCTTCATCATGAGACATATATAAAAAACTACGTAGAAATTAGAAAACAATGCATATTCTTATTGGAATTTTCCATCAATTTACTCAGTTATGACAATTTTATCGCTTGAAGAGGCAAGTTTTCATAATATGCCACAATACGAACGCGTTTGTCCCTAGTGGACTGCACTGGGCAAAACCATTGGACAGTTTACAGAAGCAGAACATTTTCACAGTATGTGTTTCTGGAAACTGCCTTAACTGCCACTTTCAGGCTGAATGGTGTGTGAAAAGAAAGACACTTGTGGAGTTATCCCATGGGTACTGTTTGTGTAGTTTCACGTTCCCTTCTGTTGTGCGATACAACCAACACAGGGGCAGAAAAAAACACTGACAAGTTAAGATCTCTGAAGTCTCCTTGGTAATAATGGAAGGGACATCTTCGGACATACGGTACATGCAACTCATTACCACGAAAAGACCCTACTGCAAGAACATACGGATAGAATCTGAATCTTGCTGAAGATAAACGGTCTCTTGGGACCTCTTATTATGACTTCTGTTCATCAATTGCGCAGAGCCTTATTTTGCACGAATCATTTCGACTTGTCAACTCTTCAAATTTGGGAAGAAGTGGCATCGCAGGAAGTACTTGTAGGTGTGATAGTTCAATTTCGAAGACACGACAAGAACTGTGCTTGCAAGCATTCATTCATGATGATTCATGCATGTTCGTAAAATCTGTCAAGGCGTTCTATGATTCCAGAACAACCTACCAGCCTTATTCCTTCATGAATGGCACGAAGGTGGCTGGGTTGCGGAAGGGCCGACGTATCTTCTTCAAACATCTGTAAACCTTGGTCTCAAAGCGACTCAGAGATCGTCCTAAGAAGGATGCCTCACTTGCCCACCTTCACTAACAAGCAAAGAGTGCGTAGTTAATCACCACGGACATCCATCGACATCCATGGACCTCCATGTTCATGTAGCTCGTGGATACCCCACTGAGAAGAGCTTCATGTTATCGAAGAGATCAATCCTGGCAGCGAGTTCTTATGCCGAGAGGTGCTGTGGCAACGGCGAGGTCCAGCTTTGGAGGAAAGAAGCATGAGGAGAAGGGGGAGCGATTGGGAGCAGAGACCGTGAAGGTCATTTTGGAAGGGGATCCACAGTGAAAGAACTCCCGATGACACACACAACGCCGCCATATAATGACTACATACAGAGATCTCATCCGCAGCACCTCAGAAAAACGGACGAAATTGCCTTGGGATGGGAAGCTGCGATCAGGATAGAATCTGGCCTGGCAGTTGTCCTTTTCGACTTCAGCCACCAAGTTCACTTGGAAGCTGGCATGAACATGATTGTCCCTTGGTCGAAGCTCTAATTGATCAGTACGAACAGCAAAGCCCGGACAAGTTGAGCCTGAGGGAAGAGTGCAAAATATCATGTCCTGAAACAAAACTAACTAGCTATATCAACACAATATTTCAGATCATTTACAATTCTTCATTTTTTTGAAAGTCATTTCCTATTATGTCTACATTTAAAAGCTATTTCCTTTTATTCATATTATTCCATATATTAAGGATTAATATTTGTATTTTTATGTATATTTTAAAGTCTATGTATCTTCAGCATGTGGCCCCTATCGCTGCCGGTAGCATGGCTTGGAGCCGCCAGGTGATCACTTTGACGATCCTCTTGAGCCTTGTCATCCGGGGGGCGCTTGGCTCCCGCGGCGCGGCGCCTTCCCTGGACTAAGCTGTCGAGGTGCGACGTGTGGTTTCTCAAGTCATAGGCATCCGGTTATCATCCGAAGATGAAGGATTTATATCCGGTTATCATGCGGGTATCATCCGGTTATCATCCGGTTATCATCCCGATGAAGCATCATGAAGCATCTAAGTATTTGGGGGTACCCAATTTTGAGAAAAATCTTTCCGTGAGGTCTCAAAACCGTGGCGTTTCAGCGTTTGAAAATTCCGAGACGGGAATGGGGTGAAACGATTTGAAGCGACATGGTGGTTTCTCAAAGTAGGGAACCCCGAAGAATGGTCGCTTTTTTGCTATAAATGATGAATTTGGATGATTTGGGGTACCCCTAGTTTGGCAAACACCTAGATGGATTTTGATGTGTTTTTGCCACATTGTGGCCATTGGTCCATCCATCGTCTTGAACTTTCTCTTGCTTTGCATGACCAGTACTCAGTGTGATCCCTTATTTAATATGCAAAAATTACACAACACACACACACACACACCAGCCTATGATTTGTTGCAAGTGTCACAGAGTCAGGCATTTATGGAATCAAAACAGATGAACTTCAGCCAAGCATAGCTTCTGCAGAAGCCTCTCCCTTGCCTTTATACCAAGTTTGGCAAGAGCCATGCGAAGTCCGAGCCACACTGAGGATGGTGACTTTCTCGCTTTTGATTTCCAGAGCTGTATCCAAACATGCGTTGACACCTCTGGAAATCCTGCTACTGAAAGTCAGGCCGACCCAAGTGGATCCAACAAAGTATCAACGGAGATGCCATTTCGCAACGCCATCAATGGGTTCAATCCACTTGAGTGTGAGGATCAGTTTGGTTCGTTTGGTTCACTGCGGCTCATTGAGGCAGTTCTTTGTTGCAATTTCTTCACTTTTGATTCAGACATGCTGGGGTACCAGATCGGTTTGCGTATTCCATTGACTCTTGTGCCTTTATCCACAGCAACATCCACTGATGTGCACGACTTCTGGCCGACAGGAAGATTGGACGGCTGATTTGGCTGCAAGTCGAATCCCTTCAATCCCATTTCAGACGCTCTGCTCATTTTATGGATGAACAAGAATCATGACTCGATAAGAATCCACACGCAACTACACCGGAGTGTCAGAAAGGGCCACGTCAAGGAGGGAGGCTTCTGTGATGATGGGAACTAGATGGAACTAGGACAGTAGTGCCCCTTGCAGCTGCACGGTCTAAGGCACTGGAACTACGAAGGCTGCCCACAAAGATTTCACAGAGGAGGATGAGACAGCAGCTTGCCGCAATGATTGTCCCAAACGTTGCATAGTATTTATTGTCCAGGGTATCTGATTGGCGAGCGACACCGATATAAAGATGCCTTGATGTTGAGCATTTACCATTGCTCCTGAAGCAAACAAATGTCGGAAGACGAACTGGATGTGAAACCAACAGAGTCAGTGCCAAGAAGCTGCGGACGCATTGCACAGTGCGTTGTTACAGCTGCCCAACTCATCGCTGCGACTGCGTCAGGTGCTTTTGCGGGATGTGCTGAGCAAGATCGGCGTGCTCAGCGCCATCAGGACACTCGGCAAACATGGGATCGTTGTCGTTTCGGAAAGCCGCTCACACGGCCCACACCTACTTTCTTCAGAGGCCATTGATGGCCATTGATATCCGCTGTTCATAGCATTTCATGGCTGCCTGAGGCTGATGAGGCCAGATGAGGATGCTCAAGCACCTTGGCCTTGATGCTATCTCTTCACAACTTGGTCACCGTCGACCCCAATGCGGTCCATCATGTTTGACGTACAGAACTTGATTTGTAACCTTGGCATATCTTGGCCCTTTCCAAAAGAGGTCTTTGCAAAATGGTGCGGCCTGGTAGGGTGTTGGTCACAGTGATTAGATTTGATCTGCAAGAAAATCTCATGTTCACCGCAAAAAAAAAGTTGGGAAAAGCCCACTCTGGAGCCTCGTCAACTCCCAAGTTGAGGCTCTCGCTTTTCTGGGTACCGGGGCAGTCTTGGAAAAGAATGACGAGAACGAGGAAGGAAACGTCCAAAGGCGGGTCGCCACGGGAAGGAACTCTTCAATGACCAGATCGGAATGTCGCTCCGCATGGCATGACTATCAAATTGTAATAAACTTTAGTGTCTCGTGATTGAATCCGGAGCAACTTGATGTAAACAACAGGTGCTACCTTGGGTCAGTTCATAGAAGCTGGTGCTGGAATTGGAGACCACGTCCAGGTCTGGTAAGGAACCGGACATGAACAGAACTTGATTTGGTTCTGTTGCTTTTGGATGTCATGTTCTAATTATGATGTTCGGGTTCCATATGATTCCATGATTTTATCGAGTTATTTTTTCTATACACGGAAAGTGTATAGATCATGATTTCGACATCGGGATCTTGTTGAAAATACCCGCTTTCGCTCCCTGAGGGAAGCATTAGCTGTGCGACTGCAAACAGTGATCCAGTTTGACCTGGAAAACTTGGAGGCTGTTGGGATTCAAGGGCTGGGATCCAAGGGCTCGGCTGATTGGAAAGTGATGGGATGTGCTTTTGCTCGCCCCGTCCTGCCACAGTGCTGCCATCTGATTTTGGATGATTTTGCCTCTGATTTTGCCTCTGATTTTGGATGTCAACTCTGCCTATTGTTCAGCACCTGACGGCAGGTAGAAAACATTACGACCTGGAGGCGACTGGGGGAAGTTTGTGACCCAAGTTGCAGCTTAAAGTTTACACAGCCATGCTCCAGTAGCTCCAAAAGATCGGCAGGACAGAATTTTACAGATCAGTTACATCGCCAAAATCACCACATTCACAGAGAATCACAGATGACATGACCAAGCCTAGCGGCAAGGTTCAATCCTTTGGAATTCGAGGATCCTGGTACTGCACCTTTTGTGTCTTGGAAGCAACATGAAGCAACTGCAGGCTGCCGCATGCTGGATGTAGTTTTGACCATTCCGCCCTTCCTAGTGCTTCCGTTTTGTGAAGCGATAGATGGCATAGATGGCAAGCAGGTGACGAGAGTTCTCGAAATTGACGACATTACAGATTCGCATCGCTTCACGACAAAGACCCCACCGCACACAAACGTAAGATTCCATGGCGCAGTAGGACCAATCTATACGTACAATTATGTCGCATATTGTATTTCTTTGATTTTTGTTAATTTGCATTCTACTTTATGCCCCGTGCACCAACAGTTCGCATCTCGATAATATCTTTGGACTCTTGACGCATGATTACAGTTTGTGAGCAGCAAACGGCCACGTGTGGCCAATCTTATCCCCACCTTGAGTATCAGCAACCGTTCGTGTTTGACCCTCTATTTTGCCATGGATGTACGGTCATTTCAAGCCCATCCAGAACATACAATATCTTGGGGCTCCTTTTGGCACAAATACATGTCGGGACCACACTACTCGGATAAACAATCAGGCATTTTTGGCCCAAGTTGGCCACTTTCATCGCCCATTTTGAGATATTTCCGGCCTATTGGTAGGTGGTGAGTCACAATCCTACAGAGATCTGATCCATGGTTGACGTCAGGTATCCTCCATGAAATCCAACCGCACCCAAATGCATTGTCGTAAAAGTTTTTGGCACCAAAAACAGAACCCGTATGGCACTTTGAGTTCACATATCATTCTCAAAAGCCGCCGTTTATTCACATATGATTTCAGCTCTGCCAAAAAGACAACATGTGCCAAAGGATCAGAACACATCCGCATACTTCAATGGAGAACAGCGGCAAGTTGGCCTTGATCATTTTGAAAGTCCAGAAGCCATCGATTTAGGGGCTTTGCCATTTATGTATGGGCACACCCCGATCTTCACGAAAGCATACTACGATGGTTTTTTGCGCTCTAAGACAATGCTGTGTTCTGTTGCAAGAACTTGCATGCGCTTGCATGTAGAAGGATGCCACGGTCCTCTTGCAACACATTGTGTAGAATTATACGTCGATCAACGAACGAATTAATTGATAGTTATGCATACAAGCGGTGCAGGTATTATGCATATGCTAATGTTGTCCAGTGACATTTACACTGATTGCTGACACCGCGCAGGTTTGTGCCAAGTTGCTGACCTCATGCATTCCACTTTCGCTGAAACATGCTGGCGTCAGTGATATGGTCGGCATCTCAGAGATGCTGCCCAGCGGTGACGAAACGCGTTTCCACACGGATTGTATGCCAATTCTAAGCCTTTCTTCGACCGTTGCTTGCACCGAGATGTACCAAGAAGGCTTAACGTGTTTGCATGTCCTGGACCTACTTGGAACTGTAGAAGCTTTGAGATTTGCTTTGCCAGGAGATCTCAGCATTCGCAGAGACTGTGCAAGCGGGTTATTCCAAAAGTGTGCCGCATCCTGGCAGAGCATGGCTGCCTGGTATTGCTCACCATGGCTTGCTGCATGTCATTCTGTTTCTTGATATTTTTGAGCCAGTTAAAGTCAAACGTAGCAGCCTCACTCTCACTACTGTTGTACTATACTGTACTCGATGCATCCTTGCGGCGAGCAATGTTTCACTGACACCCTTTTCTTGGTTTGCATGTTGCTCTAAGTGGCTTTTATGTGATAGCGTCAAAGGGTGTTTGCTCTATCCTACAATCAAAGTCGAAACAGCTGTTTCCAAAGATTTATCCAAGAAACCCAAAGGACAAACACATTGTAGTTGAGGCATCCCGTCTCCGTGTACAGATGGCATGTTTGATCTTGTGAAATTATTTTCCGCTTCACTGACTGCACAATCTCGGGGCTCCTCAATGGTCTTAGGTATCACAACTTCAATCATGCAGTGGATACAATGCATTCCGCTTCTCGGAAGCAATGTGGCCACTTCTTCAAAGCTGCACTCCAAGCATTGAACCTTCTTAAAGCAAGGCTTTTTAGACGATTGCAGTGTCCAGGCATGGAACATTGCGTAAGTGAGGCTGACTGGTGGAGCAATAGTTTTCTTGCGGGTCACTGCCAGTCCTTGGTTTGACATCGCTGAAGGTCTATGTGATCCTCCAAGAATGCCGACCAATTTTCTCCGCCTTTGAAACGTATCCAACCTGCTTGGAGGAAGGGTGTAGAGGTGGAAGTGCTTGTCGTTGTGGCGGTGATTGGCTGTTATTGGCTATGGTTGGTTTTCGCAGTTGTCATTTTGATGCCATTTTTGGCCATCACCAGTCAACCTCATTGTAGAAGTAGTAGCTTTCACCAGGGCAGTCAGGGTACATACAGATTCCCCCAGAGATCCGCAAATGTCAGATCAATACTATAGAGCAAGTATATTCAGGAATCCATAAAATGGGGGACACATAGACTTGAAAGCACGCCATTTGCGGGCATGCAGACCCATTTGGAATTTCTACAAGGTGGTGTGCACACTGATTGCCACCCGATGCTGAGGTATGCTCTGTTGATGTGTGCTGCTGCCCACGATATTGGACATCCGGGTTTGAGCAATGAGCTTCCCGGTTGCACACACTATGACACTTTTTGTACAGCACCTTAATGTGTCGGAACTCTGTCTGCTAATGCCCACACGTTCAAGAACTCATGACATTCTGGTGTCCTTGAACATACTTCATTTCCGAATTGAGATATGGCTCTGAAGTAGATTTTTTTTGAGAAACTCCAAACCGGCACAGCTTGTGGTAGTCTCGCTGCTTGAACTTTGAGCTGTATCCGCACAATTGCGTTGTCTAATTAACTAGCATCGAGCTACCATGTCTTCGGCACTTGACAGTTTGTGCCAGGTTCCTGGTACAGACGAAGCATGAACTGGCGCTGAGATACAATGACTTTGCACCGCTAGAAAACATGCACACCGCCAGGCTTTTTGAAGCTTGGAAAGCAATTGTCAATCGTGCAGCAGAAGCAGAAGCAGACATAGATAGATTGTGCAGACAAAAAGGGCAGTCCTGTCATGAGTCGTTCCTCGCGACGAGGGGCTCCCCATCAAGAACTGTACCATCTTTGGTCAAGGCATATGTCATATGTTTCATTCTCCTGGCAAGCCCTCTGAATGGCAATGGCAATGCAGACATGTCCAGACATAAAAAGGAGAAAATCTTGGGATTCTCCATGGATTCTCCTTGGATTCTCCTTGGATTCTCTCAATGTGTTGTCTCAAGGGATCCCCTTGGGCCCGGGGAGATGGAGCGCCGCTGAGGAGATCTTGCGGGATCCAGCCACCAATGTCATCGGTCAGCTGGAGGAAGCGAGCCGCAAAGACATTCGAAAGATTTCCATCGAGGCCAAACATTCATCATTCAGCAATGCAAGCACGATGAAATAGATAAAGTATGGCTAAACCATATAATATATTATGTACATGATTGTGGAGAGAAATGTATGTATATAGACCACATATATATATATATATACATATGCATTGTATATATGTATGTATGTATGTATGTATGTCTATATATATACACATATTTTCAAGCACTTGGGGAACGTCTTGTGACCAGCTCTTTCGGCACCTCAGGCCATTCTGCACACGGACAACAGCATGCATTTCAATGTCAGCGACCGAGACACCGAGACACCACGTTCTTTGTTAAAGGCGTAGAATTGACATCTCTTCACATTGATAAAGAACTCAAGACATAGACAAACTCCAGAGGTTTGTCACGGTTTGTCCATCGGGGAACGTGGGACGAAACACGAGCTGAAGCGCTTACTGAGTTGTGAAGTGCTGGGCCTCAGGAAGTGAAAGCTCTGCAGATGATCCACGAAGTTCACGATGAGGACTTTCGGCAAGCCTGTGCCAGGCTGGGAAAGTGGCCATCAACGTGCTGCTTCTCCTTCTCCTTGCCATGCATCCATTGATAGTTTCCTTCATCATTGGGAAGCAGAAGAATTTAGAAGTGACCCAAGAAGTGCAGAAGTAAGACTGGGAAGATGGCCACCTCCACGCAAAAGAGCGTGGAGCGCACTTGGTGAGGGCCGTAAGGGGTGCAGCACAATGTGAAAGGGCAAGGTGAAACTAAGACTATCAAGAAGCTCATGATTGCACAGAGGCAGAGATGGACCACCCTTCCACTTTATATTTTTCAATGGGACATTGGGTAGAACGATTTGCGTTCAGAAGCAGTTTGCCAGTTCACATCTTGTCACTACGTACTGTGGACGTCAACATGACTTCGCTCGGCTCTCCAAGTCGCGCAGCCAGATTCATCCCGGGTGACGATGACAATGGCTGGCCGGAGCAGGACAGTTGAAGCAACATATCATGCTCCTAATCCTGAAATGGAAACTTTAGATCAAGAGCTTGGATCTTAGCCGCTACATGCCACTACCTCGAATTTCTCACTGAATGGCAACAGGTTCAACTCAATTTATTCCTCCAAGTTCTTCTCCTTCAGATTTCGCATTGCCAGCGTGCCAGGACATTATTGATATTTTCGGGGAGAAGGATACGCATGACGCCGTGAGGCGGCCACAGTGTCGTGTTGTGGGATCTTCCTGAGGGTTTCATTCGGAGGATGGAATTGGCAATGACTCGTCTAGGCAGTTTAGTACTTGTATCACTTGTTTACGCCCTTCGGTGCACATTGGATAGACATGGACGAACCATCTCACATTTTTGCTGCAGGAACGTCATTCTGCACTATGCCGACATCTCAAACTCCATGAAGCCTTTCTCCATAGCACGAGACTTGCCACGAGAATTTACAGTCTTTGAACTCGAATGGAACCGATGCTTTAGCAGTTACGAACCATCTTTCCCCATCTATCACCTATGAATGAGCATGAATGAGCATCACTACTGTATGACTAACCTTCATTGACCACCATCAATTATTGGAAAATATTTTTCGATTTTTTTCGATCTTTTTTCCTGAGATTCGTCATTTTATTCCAAGGAACCTGGGCTGACTTGGTGCTAGAAGAGCTGCTTGGCCTCAATCTCGTGTGATGCAGAATGACATTCTAAGGTTTTGTCTTGCGATTCGAATGCTTCCAAGATGGCATGCCAAACAAGAGATTCAGCATCTTCCAAAAGAATTTGCATGCAGGTTGGTATCAACCTTGATTGTAGTGCTTAGCGGAAATTCTCCTGTTCAATGAGCTCCACCAAAATGATAAATCTGCAGCAAGAAGCATTAGAGCAAAAGCCGGCATTTGTCATTCGTGTTGACGTGTCATGTTTTGGTCCAATTTTGGCTGCGGCGACTTTCCTCGTCCAAGCGATTGGTACTTGCTCATACTTGCACATACTCATACTTGCACTATTTATGCATATCTATGACCAGTTCGGTGGTTCTGTAAACGGCACTTTGCTGATCTTTCGCGCGTACCAAATTTGCTTCAGCTCATGTCGTCAACCAACCTCTCTTGAAAGTCTTTGTTCAGAATGAACAAGTATGATGTGTTAGTATTGGGAATTGCGAATAAATGGGAATAAGCTTTTCAGCTTTTTCTTTTCCGCTTGTACTGAGGGATTGAAGATGGAAAAGATGTCCCACATGTTGGATCTGTGAATCCATTGTAGCCTGCAAAGTTTGCAGTCCATCCACAAAGCTTTGTTAGCCTCACTTTTTATCTCGCAAACCACTGTCACTTCAACAAAAACGAACCATGCCATTCATAGCTAGCAAATGCGAAAAACTATATGCACCTTTACATCATCCTAGCTCTTCCCTCCTGTCTGACTGAAATCTGAAATCACAGTATGTTGAAACATCTTGGCAGAACTGTTGCTGCTTGCCAACAAGTCCACTGAACTGCGACACAGGTCATGGCAAGGCACTCACCTGACTTGCTGGATCCGAGGTTTTTCCTTCAAGGAGACAAAATGAAAGAGCTGGGCCTTCCAGTCCCACCTATGAATGACCGGGAAAAGACGCAGCGTCGCTATGGCAGCACATAGGCGGGGCAGGACCATCATAACGCCCCTGAGGCAAGAAATATCAAAGCCCAGCTTCTCTTTGGTGTTTAAACTTCAAAGTGTAACATCAGAAAATTGACCTGGAAGGCTGTACAGATGTGTACAGATCACAATGTCAAATAAGATTGATCAGAATCATAGAACGTCGTAAAGCGTAGAACGTAGAGGCTTTGACTTTTATTGAGCAAATCACTACCCCATTTTAAAGCGGGGTCCCTATCTAAGGTCCAACTTCTCAGATTGGTTTCATTGAGTTCATTGTATCACCTATGGTCTTCACAATTGAAACTTGGCATAATTTGGCGACAGTAGGTGTTGCAGACTCTGGCGCAGTCACCTGGAAGCTGACGAATGCTTGTGAGATGAAACTTGAGATGGCACGGCATGGCACGGCCGAAAGCATTCGCAACTTATGGATTTGTTGGAGCAGAGCCACTGGGTTGCGCTGCTTATCGTTGGATCCGCCGAGGTGAAGATCATTCCACCACTTGCATTCTCAGAGCAGGTTCCGTTCCTGACAAAACTCTCACACAAATACCGAAAAAGAAATTTGGCATCGCAGATTATGTGTCGTATGATGAAGGTGAATGAAGGTTGATGCAGGTTGACGAAGGTTGACGAAGGTTGATGAAGGTTGATGAAACATGTTTCATGCAAAGGTGCTAGCTGGCTCGATTGGCATCTTTCATCGCTATGGTGGGAGAAGTTTGCTCAAGCCTTTTGATTTATTGTTGAGGAACGGGATGGTAGCGAAGCTGGACCCAGATTGCTCATTCGTCTTGTTGGTAGGCCATGATGGGGACCGTGAAGTATTGGTTCGAAGAGTGGGCGTCAAGCGCATCACCCTCGAAAAGAACCTTAGCTGGACAATTTTGTACAGTTGTTTTTCTTGTTATCAGTGTACTCCTTGACGTTGATGCTGTCGTGGCTGTGGTTGCTGTCGTAGCTGTCGTAGCTGTCGT